>CAIGRB010169125.1:0-12144 GCA_903798255.1 Fraxinus quadrangulata | reverse complement strand
TTGGAATTTCACTTGTATAGATGGTACCTGGTTTAATCTTGAATTTGAGAATATTCTGTTGCCTCCTTGAAATGAATTTAATGGGATGGTCGGCGGACTGTCTATGTCGGTCAGTTGCTGAAATCAGCTGTTGATAAAATAGACATATGAGAAAAAATAACAATGGCAGATTGACGTGTGCCAAATTGGAGAGGGAGGTAAAAGTACGTTAAACAGTCCACAACTTAATACCCATTTTTTACCCATGCATTCTGTGGGACCCACTGCTTAAATTATATTTTGGACACTCCCAAACAAGCACTTAGCATGCACAAGAGTGTAAAGATTATAGAGTCAAACCTTTTCATCATATCGGAACAGGGATTGGTCAAAGTAGGGGGAAGGACTCTGAGACTGACAATTAAAAGGCAAATTGACTAACATCTTCTTCACAAACTGCAAGATTGAAAAACCCATGGCATGATTGAGAAATCATATTGAAATTCTTATGCCAATTAAAAATTGTAAGATAATAAGATAGAAAGCATAATAACAACAAATTTGAATTAAATGTGATTGATCAATTATAAATGATACCAGAGGAAAGCTGGTAACTTTATTTTTATTGCTCCTTAGCTGCTCCAGGGCATGGATGTTATTTGAATGACTTGATATGAAATTCATGTAAAGTGATGAATTCTTCGATGATGAATGAAAGTGGTCACAGAACAGTTCAAAGAATGAATAGAGCTCCTCCGCTGAGTTCTACAAAAGATTAATACGGAATCATTCATATGTTTAATTGGGTAAAGGATCGTCTCCAAATCAATTACTTCCAATATAATCATCCACTATAATGTTGACACTTGTGATATTCAACTTCAAGTGCTCTAACATCAGTGGATCGCAAGTGATTGGAAGGAACCAAAACCATTAAAGAAATCCCAGGCAGTACTATAAACGCGAAAACTTGAATATCTTAGAATAAGAATTACACACACCTGATAAAATGAAATAATTTCAGCAGTCTCCATGTTATATACAGCAAAAAAGGCAGGATGATTATCTGCATTTCGTGCCACCTGTAGCTCAGAAAAAAAGGGTAAAACAAATATAGCTCAATTAGTTTCACTTATTGTACAAACTTTCAATTAAGAATGCAAAATTTTGGGTATAAACGAAAGAAAATAGCATAGCTGATCCTTCATGTCAAAACTATTAACATGGTTTAGTTGGACCATTCAATGGTCAGGCTAAGTCATAGAACTATATAACATTGCTAACTTTGTTGGTTAACAGTAAACCACTGACATCCCCGAATCATCAAGAGCAAAACACATTGTTCAGATTCTACATGTCCAACAAAAAATTCCAGTCAGACGAAAGAAATAAATAGAACCTTGGGAGCTGATTCAAGATACGTTATCAAAGAAATTAGACGAATGCATCATCAGAAGGCTTGTGTTAGAACGGACAGAAAAAAAATGTTGTACTAAATCCACAAATTCAGTCATATCCACAGTAACAAGAATCCTCAATCTACTAGATTGGCCTCACATGAGACGTTTAGCGAAGCTTTAATGAACATTAGAAATCGAGGAAACAAGTGTCAAAGGTATATCAACGAAGCGTAAAAGGGAAAAACGAAAAATGAAGATATGAGTATTTCTTAAAAAAAATAAGGACAGTGTTTCATAAATAGCAACTCATAATAAGCTGCAAAGACAAAAATATACTCATTCAATGGTTTGGGTTCTATTAAATGAACACGAGGAAGAAATGATATTCTAGATAAGAGTAATTCAATTGGCAAGTAAATACACAATTATAATGTGTGATGTGTGAGTTATAAACTAATTACAACATGAAGCTAAGCTAAGTCTTATTCACAATAAACTTGAGGTTGGTTAATAACTTATTTTAAGCATTTTGATCATTCTGGTATTACATCTAAACAAGTGTAACGAAATCAAATTAAATCTTTTGCAACCATGTCAAGTCACGTTTTAAAGTTTTCTATTAGGGTCACATCACTCTTGTGAGTGATGTTTGAAGTCTCTAGTAAATGTGCCCCACCATTTCAAGTCACCCCCTCCTAACTTATTCTAAATTGCCGTCACCTCTATTTGTGAACATATATTTCCATTGCTTACTAATAGTTTTTAATATGGTCACACCCATCTTAATATCTTTGTTTGTACTAAGGAAAATCATTTTGTCTTTGATAAAAATTTCATTTTTCTATCCAATCAAAGTCAAACATTAATTTCAATCACACATTCATAACTACTACCCATTTATTATCCACACATTTCATGTAACCCACTACCATTCCTCCTAAAAAGTTTCTAATAAGTTTGCAGAACACAAATGCATATTATGGCTGTTAATAATAAAATTACCCACCTCACCTAGACACTTGCCAACTTCAATAGGGGTTCAATCCACATCATATGCTTTTCTCATCTTTCTTCTGTATAGTATCCCTCACTTCTGAAACATAGATCCTATAATGCACCGATACAGACACGTGTGTCCGACACGATACGTGTCGAATACGTCGACACGCGATTTTTAAAAAAAGTACAAACACGACACGCCATCGACACGTTGATTAAATTCTTAAATCGACACGCTATTGACACGTTGATTAAATTCTTAAAAATTCTTCATTTATATAGTATAAATTTAGTTTTATACTTGTTATTAATTTTTCTTGTTGAAATCTTTTAAACATAAGTACCTATTTGTTATTTGCTGATAACTTTGAATTAACAATATAATATTTCTAATATAAAAAGAAAAGTGATTACGGTAGAGTGTCCAATAAGTGTCAATATCGACTCAAGTCCGATACGAGTCGGACACGGACACGCTACCCTAATTGAAGTGTCCGTGCTACAGAGCATATATCCTTCTAATGCAGTTGTTATTTGCATCAGTTCTAATTGTGTTATGCCTTCCATTAAATGATTTGTTAAAATAACTATTGCGTCAAAATGGTTAAGCATGATAAATTTGAGTTGTAGCCAAAACCTAAACAATAATAATGCTAGGTCTTCATGGTCTTTACATCTCCTACAGCTATTTAAGATTAATTAACAAATTAAAAAAGTAAGGTACCCACTCTCAAATGCCACTAACATACATAGAGATAAATAAGAGAAGTTGGTCCAAGAATTATTGAGAAGGTAAGAAACGTACCACACCATCAACACTGCCAAACTTGATCAACAGGTGATGCCGGTCCAAGAATTGCACCTATGCATAATTATAAACCATTGGTCAAAAGAGTTATGTTGTTTTAGGGAAGTACAAAATGCAAAAGAGTTTTAAGATGAAAAAACGTAACCCTATATTCTGATTTATAGAGAGGCATCATATTCTTTAAGAATTCAATAAGTTAGACCTCTACCTTCCAGATGATCAAATCAACATAATCTTGGAAATGGAAATAAAACTTCTTCTTCAGGCATTGCATTCTCTGGTTCAACAGAAAAGTAACATTATGCAAAGGAATCAATATGGGAAATTATAATTTTCAGAAAACAGGCAATCATGTTACGCTGCATTTTGACGTCTATGATTCCTGGTCATTTAATTTTTTTTGTGTGTAATGGCCATGTCTACTACGACAGTGAATTGTTTGAGAGGCTAGAAATGGAAAGGGCGAAGGATGGTTGTCAGAAAGGCATGGAATATGACCACTGCACTTGATGTTCACTTTGTGGAGTGAAAAAAACATGAGTTTGGTGGGGTTGGAAATCCTGCAGGAGATTCTGAAGCTTCTTATTATTATTATTATTATTTTTTAAGTATCCAAACCTAAGAAGCACAGTATGGATACGGCTGTGGACACGCGAAACAGACAAGAATGTGGATATGGACACGCCAACATGTATTTTTTTTAAAAAAGTGGAACACCAAGACATTGGGACACTCCAGCTTAAATTATTTGAAATTTTACGTTTATCTATTATCTATATTTCTATACCTTAATAAAATCAATATTTTTTCTTTGAATTATATTGGTGAGATGAGATCTTTTAAATCAGACAACTATCTATTTATTAGAATAAATAACTTTGAGTTGAACTATAAATGACTAGTTGAAGAGAAAGAAAAATGATAAAGTAGGTGTAAAACATGTCCTAACAGTGTCTGAGGAGTGTCAGTGTTTGACACGACTTGGTACGTGGCGGACATGGTCACATTGCCCTATTTTTTTTGTGTGTAATGGCCTTGTCTACTACGACAGTGAATTGTTTGAGAGGCTAGAAATGGACAGGGCGAAGGAGGGGTGTCAGAAAGGCATGGAATATGACCACTGCACTTGATGTTCACTTTGTGGAGTGAAAAAAACATGAGTTTGGTGGGGTTGGAAATCCTGCAGGAGATTCTGAAGCTTCTTATTTTTTATTTATTTTTTTTTTTTTAAGTATCCAAACCTAAGAAGCACAGTATGGATACGGCTGTGGACACGCGAAACAGACAAGAATGTGGATATGGACATGCCAACATGTATTTTTTTTTTAAAAGTGGAACACCAACACATTGGGGACACTCCAGCTTAAATTATTTGAAATTTTACATTTATCTATTATCTATATTTCTATACCTTAATAAAATCAATATTTTTTCTTTGAATTATATTGGTGAGATGAGATCTTTTAAATCAAACAACTATCTATTTATTAGAATAAATAACTTTGAGTTAAACTATAAATGACTAGTTGAAGAGAAAGAAAAATGATAAAGCAGGTGTAAAACATGTCCTAAAAGTGTCTGAGGAGTGTTAGTGTTTGACACGACTTGGTACGCGGCGGACATGGTCACATTGCCCTAGTAGTAGTTTGTGCATCATATATCCCAAACTATCCCTGAATGGATGGGTCTTTTTGATAGCTTACTATCCTCTTAATCTCTTTATACAACTTGTCTACAAGATCTTCCCAAATTTTGTTCTTTTAACAAAACCATTTTGATTGAACAAAAAATGCCTGTCCCTGCCTCATTAGTAGAATTCTACATGATGTAAAATGCAAGTCAGCTTTAAAGCATCTGTTAGCCTATAAGAAATTAATAGGTTAGGGAAAAATAGATCATTTTCCAACCCAGGTTGTCACAAGGCTCTACTTCCTAAATATTTGGATTGTTATTCATCTTTTAATATACTAGATCATCTTCGAAAAATATCTGCATGATAACCCAGTCATCAGTGGAACAATTTCTTTAACTACAATCCTAATCTTACTCTGAGCGTCAATTTTATCGAGAGGTGCAATTATAGTAATAACATCACAAAAGAGGCAGAAAAATAAATTAAACATATGCATGATGTAGGCAAATAAGAAGAAAAATGAGAGAGAGAGTGAAAGCAATTACACTATAAATTTATAGAAGATCCATCCATAATGGAGCACCTAACGAAATAAGTATTCTATAGAAGTTGGCAGATTTTCTAAATTCCTAACACCTCAAAAGACGTATTATAATCATTCAATCGCCTCGAGTTACATAAATGGTATATGTAGAGACAATTAATTATCTAAGATAATCTGTGCCTATTCAAATGGAAAATTATCATAGATGTACAATGCACAATATTTTATTGTCAATTGAGTAAATAAGGAAATATCAAAGAGATCAAAGTCTCCACTATATCATTATCATGACATGACTCACCAGGTTTGGATCATCTTCTTCATTCCATATTCCTCGAAATATGAATGAAAGCAACCGCTGCTTTAAACCACTCAAAAAAGGAGTTTCGGGCATATCATCGGTATGTTGTGAACCATTCTCAACATGATTTGTAGACACCTGGAGCAATTTACTTTTATCAGGGGCCATGCATTGCAATCAATCAAAATTCGATTGGACTTACATTTAAACAAACTCCTAGCAAGAGAGCATGGTGATGGAACTAACCAAACATCTATTTTAAGAAAGAGATAAAAGTTTCCAAGTAGAGATCAAAGTTAATTTCTTCCTGGCGATGCCTTTTAAACCTTCACTCACAGGACATGCATCCCACTCTTTCAAGAAGCAGTATTTTTCATTTAGTGATATGTAATTCGCACGAAATGATTGCTGCAGCAAATCAGAAGTATCGCCGATTATATGTTACTTGAATCAAATAATTTGAAAAAATATTGATACAAACAATGAATCTGATTGTTCACTTTAAAATCATAAATCTGCTATTTGGGTTTTAAGGATACCACAAAATCAACATAAATCTTGTCAGAAAAATAATATTTCTTCAAGGATGATATAATTTTCTGCCAACCCAACTTGAATCATTGTGGCCAATTGATTTTTTTGTTCTAAAGGTCTCTCAGACAATAATATCAGATCGAGCCAAAATATTAAATGTGATTATTTCAACTGATTGAGCAAAAAAACAGCGACTGTTTTCCTTTCCCTATGAAGTGTTCCGCATGCAGTTGAGCAGGAATAACAGAACACCCATATAAATTAAGAATAGTTCCATCGAACACTTGCCTGCACACTAGAGTTGAGGAAGAGTTCATCATCTTCACGGCAAAATTTCCCAATTGCCCTCACATCAACAAGGTTGCCAGAGTCCCTAATCTGGAGAATGTGTATTCTTTGATAACGAAGAGAGACTATGGCCAATAAATCGTCGTACAAGAAGACGCCCATGCTATGTGCCAAATTAACATAATCATTGAAAAAAACCCTCTCATCAAGTATAACTCCATCTTCCAGTCTAAGTAATTCAGATCAAACCATAAAAATGACAAACTTAGTCAATATCAGTGTTGTGAAAATCTAAAGTGAAAAGAGATAATACACACCTCAAGAGGTGAAAAGTTATCTTCTCAATTGATGGGACTCCTTGAATTGCACCTCCAACAGCAGGTGCATCATGTATTTGTGCAGTTGAAGTTGCAAAAATTCCAAACTGTTTGCCTTCCATATAAAGGAAGAAATCTTTGCATATAAGTTCACCAGTGGAAGCAAGAGTAACACTGTATAATTGGGTGAAGAAACTCTCAAATTTGTTGGCTTTATTTGGAAGGTCATGAGCATAACAATCTTCTACTTCGCACGAAAATGACAACCATGTTGGTCTATAAACAATGAGATCCTGATGATTCCTGCTGAAAGTTACAAGATACTGTCCATCGTCTGTGAACTTACGAAATAAAAGGTCTGGGCATTCGATGTCATATATGGTATGACTTGGGACTATGTTCTCATAAAATTGCCTGGCACGATGAACCTGTCAGAATTAACGAATGACTTACTAAAAATTAACAGGATCCCTGCAGAATCTTCAATCTTGAGTACACATATGAATGAACCAGGAAAAAGAAAGCCAAAGTTTGATGAAGAGCATGATGGTGCCCAACCCAGACTAAATTGGGATTTATTTTGAATTCATAAAAATAGAATATAATTGATCACAAATATGGCCAACGTTATCTTCTCACCTGATCTTGAGCACAATAGCTTAAACTAAATTGTGCGCTCAATTTTACTTATCTATATACGGTGAAGGGAATGGCCTCAAATTCCAATCTATCTTGTGTGGTAAAAAAAAAAAAATTAATACTTATTCATTCATTAAAATAAAATTGATTTCTATATTGGCTCCCTATCAGGACTTTAAAGAAGCGATCTTAAATTGGTTTCACCGAAATGGAAACCCAGATTTCCTATACACTAGTTGGATACCTTTTTTCTTATATATCTCAGCTCAAGCAAAGCTAGCAATTAGAATTCTAAAAACTGGAAAAAAAAAAATCAATTCTCTTTTGCTCATTTCCTCTATGTTTGGCAGTGTGAAATTGAGAAGCATTGATTTCTAAATTAATTTCAAATTCCAACTCCATGCTCCCAGAGACAGAATCAGTACTCATCGAATAAGGGGACTTTGATCAAGCCGCCGCCTTATATTTACATACAAATCCACAAATAGCAAAAAGTAATCAAATTTGACAGAAAAGAAGAAAATGTACACTGGTGCCAGGACCAGGGTTGGACATCTGACGCTCAAATATCCGGGCCGTAACATTGTTGCTTCTAAACATAAGTAATCTTTGTTCTGTTTAGATAAATGTGTTCTCTCAATCTGCTTCTGCTTCACACCATGTGGGTGTGGAAAAACAGTACCATATGAACTTCAGAAGGTTTTTGGGTACTGCGTAGTAGGTTTTGCAAATGGTGGTTCTGGGAGGTGGTGATGGAGGAATTGAGTGGAGGGAACGGATGGAGAGGGGGAGAGAGAGAGAGAGAGAGAGGAGAGAAAAAAAATGTGGTGGGAGTGGGGTGTGATGGGATGGGATGGGATGGCATGGGTGTGTGTGTACGCGCAAGTGCAACGTATTTAATATCCCATCTTTGGACCGTATGTGTAATGTATGGGGTCCAAAGATTAAAAAGGCCAAAAAAAATAAAAATAAAAATAAAAAAGACAAATAAATTGCGCATTTAGTCCCTAACTTTTAGCACCTCTTATAAACTTGTCGTCAACTTTAAATTTTGAACTTGTTAAGTCTCTAATTTTAGTTTCTTTTGTGGGCTTGATCCTTGGATGGTTTATAACTCCGTGAAATATCTAGATAAAAAGTAGATCATTTTCTTATAAATATGACAATATGCAATCAGATACGTTGATTTTATAGGAATTATGACAAGTCTAATGAAAGAGATGTGAGTGATCTAACAATCTTAATAATAAGTGTTAAGTTCAAATTATAATTGACAATTTTTAAATTTGTAATTGACAATTCCTTAGTTAAAATCATGTCCCAGTTGAATTGTATTAGAAGTTTATAAATTGTAGTAAAGGTCAAAATATGAGTTATTGAGTTCTAATTATATCAAAAAAGTTGAAATTGGTAGTATATGTCATGAAGGAGTCCAAAATATCCAAAAAGATCACATATGATCATTTGAATGCAATTAGAAGTTTAAAGAGTGTCAAAGAGTCGCACAAGTTGTGTTCCAAATTCTCAGTCGCAACTTGCAACGCAATTTTTCACATAAAAACATTGAAATTTGGACAAGACTATTGTTAGAAAAATTATATAGGGTTTCTCTCTTGATATATATATGAACGTTTCAAAGTGTGTTGAATCATATTTTTCATGGAAATCATTTATTTAAAGATCTAAAATAATTTATTGATTGAAAGATTCATCCATCATATTATTTGAGTCATAATTTCATCCAAACTTTGATTTGTTGATTTAGCCATATTGTTTCATATTAAACCACATATTAAAACACACAAATTTTTTTGATTAGACATCAAACAATTTGATCCACCAAAGATAAATCGATACAATGGATTAGGGAGCTGTTGCGGAAGCATAAATTCAAGAGGATTAAGGTGGGGGTACCAGGAGTTAAGATCTAACGTCAGGAGTACGCAATCCAGGAAGGCTAAAGTATAAATTAGGAGTCGGAAGTTGTTTTGAAGGAGTACACCTCCAATAGGATCAAGGAATACTGCATGAATTGAGGTCAAAGTTCTACAGGGTAGACATGTCTGGGCCATACTGTAAGTTTGTTTCGATTTACGGTAGATTACTGATTAGCAAAGTGCCTGGAGTTTTTACCAATTAAGGTTTCTCCGTGATCACCTTTGATGTTCTTTACTATTTTAATTATTTATTGTCGCATTCAAACCATAAGGTAATTGAACTTGATTGACTAATTATCTAGAAATAATTAAAAAGTGACTTGTTGTTTTTAATTGTGTAATTCGACAGGTTGGGTCTAAATAATCGACTAATTTGAACTTTCAATAAGAATGTACCCTACAAATGTATTTGGATAATAAGTCTTCAGACAAATGTATTTGGATAATAAGTCTTCAGATTGGAAGAAAGACTCGAGTATTCATATTTCACTCATTTGACGCTCTCTCTTTTTTATTTCGTTAGTAATCAGTAACAATTGTGTTGATGTGAACTAACAAATTCGAAGAGTATAAACATCCTAAAATTCATGAAACGTAAATATAAATATTCAAATCAAATTTGCCTTGGAATTCATCGATTAAAGCTTCAAAGAGAATAAATTAAAATATCAAATACGAATATACTAAATCCTACACGTTAATATATCTAAGTATCTAACAAATAACTTATTAATGGTCTAATTAACGTACAAAATTCTACTGAAATTTTATGATGCATAACATCGCTGCTTAGTAGACCTAAGGATGTATTTGATTGTCAATATTTTTTATGAAAAATATGTTTTTCCCACCTAATTGTTGGAAAATTAGGTTTATTAGTTGGTTTGACTAACTTTTGACCAATTATTTTAGAGGGTTCCGTTAGTTGAATATAATATTTCTTTGGCGAATGTGTTCTACTCCATGAGTAGATTAATGTAGTATATTTATTTCTCAAAATCAATTTAAAGTGAATGAAGAATTAATGTCAAAAGATGACTACTTGAAGTTGAAATATATTGGAATAATAATTGGTGAGAAATTGGAAAAGTGTCAATCCCACATAGGAAAGTTAGAATAATATAAACCACTTTATATTGCTCAAGTTTGAGACTTGGGTTTAGGCCACAATGGGTACCAATAGTCTTTGAAGGGGAAAAAACCTACATGCTAGTAGGTTGGGCCAAAGTCCATGCGCGTACTGCCTTCCGTACATCAGTCCGGCCGGTCGGGTCGTTGGCTTGGGCTTGGACCAAGCTAATATATATATTTTTGACGATTTGTGTCTTTAGAGACATAACTTTTCTAATGTTGTATCTATTGGACACAATCTTTCAACTTCTATAAATTAGGCCACATACCCAATTTTTATTTACTTCAAAAATCAATTCTGATTTTATTTCTTTTCCCAAAATTATTCTCTACTCTCTGCATTTTTCATATTTTGCTATCTAGCATCGAAAAATAATTTTCGTACATTTTGGTCCTCCAACTTTTAGAGAGATAAAAAACCTAAGTAGGTTCGTCGGGTCTTGTAATTTGTAGTGCTAATATTACAAGTCGAGGCCATTGTATCTTGGGAGGCGAGTGTCGAAATACCGTCGCACCAGTGCGGGGCATTATCGTCTTAAGGAGAAATAGTCGAACTCTTGCCTCGACCATTATCGTTTACTTTTTCACGCCGTTATTTCATGAATGATATATTTTTTTGGTCTCTGTTTTTCCAAGTAATTTGTATATGCTTCATGAATTGATTTTTATCGTATTTCATGAATTGGTTCATCATTCTTGGAAATTGATTGCTTTGCTTCAGTTTAATGAGTCTGTTATTTAATCTACTAATTTTTATATTGAGAAGTTGGAGCATTTCCTTCCCGACTCATTAAGAAAGTAGCGGAAATATTCTTACCTTTTTTTAAGCACACAAATTTCTCATCTTTTGAAAAATTGGCACCATTCATCTTTTTGAGTGTTACATGACAAATTTAAAGACGAACGTATCTTGAAGTCAAACTTCACTAAAATGCGATCGCTATATTAAAAAAATACATTAGTAACTCAACTATAACTTCTTTGAAGAGAGATAATAATGTAAAAAACCCGATCCTTTAAATCCACATGACTAAAACTGACAATTTAATAGAGAAATAATTAATAAAAATGAATACTAACATCATTTTTCTTCACTAGAATCTTGTTAGAAAATATTACACCGATAATATGCATGAATTATATTCTCAAAACATATCACAAATATGCGTGAAATCGAAACATAATTCGATTTACTAAAAGAGGGTTTGAGAAGACAAACCAATGATTCTCGTAGTCGAACATACGGCGTAGAATTATATCATTTCTACTATTTGTTTCAAACCTTACATAAAATCAAAGTATGTTAGAAAATTTCTGAAATAAAAAATAATAGAAATAAATCAGAAAAAAGAAAATAAGGAGATATAAGTGAGCAATTGGCCGAGGCAAGTGTTAGACACTTTTTCCTTAAGATGAATTTGCCCCATATTGGTGCTAACGATTTTTCGACAATTATCTCCCAAGATACAACGACCACGTCTCGCAATAGTAGCACTCCAAATTAAGTAGACCAATGAATCTATTTATGTTTTGAACACTCTTTGTATGAAACTTGACTCCAAATAAATACAGAATTTGAAGTGAATATGTATTAGTATGATAATGCAATTATGAAGTGAATGAATGAATGAAAA
>CAIGRB010169119.1:12233-24884 GCA_903798255.1 Fraxinus quadrangulata | reverse complement strand
TTATGTAATGTTGCTGTAAATGTTTGAAAAATTAATTATTATACGGAATCGAACCGAACCCGAACGGTTCCATAATTATATTTGGATCCAACGATTTCATTTATTAAATACCCGAAAATTTTGAATCAATTCGATTCTGAAGAAAACTGAACCAACCCATATACAACCCTATCAAATAGAATTCAGAAGACGCTTCTTGTGTGTCTCTTGTGGTGAGACTTGAAATTATTTGTAGTCTCACGTCCATGAATTATTTGTAGAATTAACTAATAGTACTTTAAAAACCATTGCTTTTATTAATTTAAATTTTATTAATTTTTTATCTGGCAGTAGGATCTCTTAGTTAATATTCTAATTGGTATAAGAAGAAATGCATGGCCACTTATTTCCCAATTTATCTACTATTCTCATAATTACAAATCAATATGAAAACAAAAATGTTAATGAATTAAAGGCAAATGAAACACAAACACAGCTGGAACTACGGGTATTAAATGTGACGAGCCGGCTCACCTATTGAGCTAGCTGAGTGCGAGTCGGCTCCCTCAACAAAAGTGCAGCTTGGCTCATTCCACCGGCCCGGCAGCTCTCCATATATATATCTCAATTTGACAAATCGACTCACGAGCCAGCTCATCCAAGCTCGTACGAATATATCGCTTCTTGCAGAGCTAGCCCTGTGATTTTGAGGCCCTAGACTATTAGTTAATATGAAGCCCTTAATATATTTTTTTTCACAAGCGTAGACAAAGAAATAATATATTTTTATTTTAAAAGAAAATTTTGTACAATAAAAAAGATAGAGAAGCAAAATAAATCACTTCTGAAAACTCAAAAAATTAAGTATTTGTTTGATCCCTATTATTTTCAAAATACATTTTTCTCTCTTCTTTTTAACCACACATTCTTTACTAATATGCAAATTCAAAACTTTTCTTCAGTTTTTAACTACAAATTCTTTATCAATATACTATTCAAAATCAAAAATACCTTCTTTGCCAAATAATAGGACCCAAACAAGGGCTAAGATAACATAATATTTAGCAAATTATCTGTTCATGGATAAAATATTATCAAGGTATAAATAATATTCAGGAATTATTTAATTGGGAAAACACAAGTAAGGTGCAATTTAATGAATTCTAAAAAGTTTAAAAATTAAAGTGAAAATCATGAGAAAGTTTAATAACCACAAGAATCACTTGTAAGGAGAATAATGAATTTCAAATCTTAAAAACGAGATGGCCCTAAATGCAAAAAGTGTAAAATTTTGGGACTAAATTATAAATAGTGAGAAAGTTATATTTTTAAGTGATAGGTGACGAGTTAAGATTATTTAGTAATGAGAAAGATCATCATATTCTAATGATTTTGATTTGAGAGTTTTTTAGTAACATTGAGATCTTGAGGGACTAAAGTAAAGCTTCTAAAGTGGAGGGGAATCCTTTTTAATTGTGGCTAGGTCCGAGAGTGATTTTGAAACCGAAGCGAAGGGTACCCAACATGTGATGCAATATATTTCTTTCTCTACACGCCTCTGTTTGCAAAGTCAATAATATATAGTCACTTTGAGATCTTGGGGGACTAAAGTAAAAATAAGTTTCTAAGTCAATAATATATTTAGGCTAAGCCCTTCTAAATTTTAATCTAAATCAAATTCAACAATTTATCTTATCCTCATATGTGTCCCACAACATTTCAATTATACACGTTGTAAACTTCTATCAAAATTTTTATTTTAATCCCCCACCAAAAAGGAGCTAAATATGTATTTTTTGGAGGATCTAGAATTACCCTAACAACGTTGGGCTCATTTAGAAAATTGTATTGCACATTAAAGATGGGAGAAGAAATTAATTTGAATAAACCAAGTTCGAGTTATAACATATTAAAGTAAACTACTTGATGAATAATATTATTTTTAAAATTAGACCATAACCTCAGCAATATTAAGCTCTTTTAGTAGTTCATAATTAATCATGCATATTAAGTTTGAGAAAAAAATTGATAAGTCAAATCAAGTTAGAATCGACTAAAGAAAATTATAGTTAAATGATCTTTTTTAAGAAATGAATCCATTTGTTGCATTAATTAGGCCCGTAAAGTTTTTCTTTTTGAGGCCTCATTTGTTTTGAGGCCCTAGGTCATTGCCTAGTTGGCTTTGTCCTAGGGCCAGCCCTGGTTTCTCGGCTCGACGAGAAACAAATCGTTCGTCGAACCCCCTTAACCCTCTAATTGAAATCCTAATACTTATCATTAATAGATATACAAAATAAATAAATAAATAAATAATAATAATAATAATAATAATAATAATAATAATAATAGAATAGACATAATTTGTGGGGAAGTTGTCTGTCTCAGCCTTGTACTTGTAATTATTTTGTCAACTACATTCCCCACAAATTTTGCTCATTATCATTATATAAGAAGCCCCACTGTCTTGACCCTTTTTCTCTCTACATCTTATCCTCTTCTTTCTTTACAATGTTGACATATCCAAAGTTCCAAACTAATAACTTTTTTTATGCACAACTTGTATTCTTGATTTTCCTATCATATCCTTTCAATATTATAGCCTTTAAACTTTAAATGCCATAAAGAAAATTGTTTTCTTTAATCAATTTACTAATTAGTAACTATCCCATTACTCCATAATATTATTTATATACAACTTGTATTCTTATTTTCCTATCATTTACTTTCAATTTAATATGAACCTTTAACTTTAGATGTCACAATCGCGTAGAGTCTCTAATCAATTCACTTAATAATAAGCTAATCTCTATCCTTTTTCGCCATTTCACATCAATGTAACCGAAAATAAAGTACAATTTTGCTATGGCTAAATTATAGGATTTAGTGATGAGTTTAGGCTCTTAAAATTTAATTGATTTTCTTGTTTTTTTATTATTATTTTATTAAGGATTGAAAATTATCATTGATAGATAAATTTTGTCACAGTGTGCAATCCATTTTTTAAGCTTATGTTTATAAACACTCAAATTACACTATATTCATACATTATGAAGAACCTAAAATTGCTCTTTATTCATCACTAAATTATATTTATTTATAATTGATGTGATCCAAGGAAGGCAACAAATTATCGAGGGTTCGATGTATGTTGAGAAGAAGTTAAGTGCAAATTCGTGATCAAATAGAGTCAATGAAACCATGAAATCATTCGTTCGAGCTATGGAGTCCAAGAGGGTGAAGTTAACAAGCCAAAGATCAAGTTCTATGTTGGGCATGAGAGCGGAAACAAGTTGGAATTTTTTGAAATCAATAACTCAAAACTTTGAGGCAAGACGGACTGTTATGCGACCGCATAGTTCAAAACTGGGTACCCGCCTGCCTTTATACCGAATCAAAATTGAAAGCCGTCAATTGGCCTATGCGGCCTCGTTCAATTCTAGACTCGAATTTTGCAAATTTCGCATAATCTTCTATTTTAGTTAAAGCTATATTTTGTAATATATTTTGTTATTTTTAGAGTATAATTTCATTTTCTAGTTAGGTTTTATAGGTTCCGTATAAATATGATTCATTATATTCATTGTAAAATACACAATTATTGAGAGTGATTAATTACTTGCTTTCTTGTTCTTCATTCAAGTAATTTTGAACTTATCAAAATTATTTCTTGTAGCGTTCAAACAAATCAAGTGAGATTTTTGAGTCTTGTAATCACGAAGTCAACGTATTGTCAATGATTGTGTTGGTTCTTTTGTTCGATATTTTTGAATCAAGCTTAAACGTTGATTTTTGACTTTCTTGGATCTGAATCAATCTTATATAAGTTTTATAGCTACTATAGCTATGTGGGTTCACATCAGTTATTATCAAAGCAAGTCTCCAAAAATCAAGATTATATACTACTTTTTTTTCTTTTTTTTTTGAGTATTTTGTTCTTCATTTTTTTTAATCTAAAAAAAAATAAAATTCAGAACTTGTTTGTGTGCTAATTTAGCATTCAAATAAGTTTTTGTTTCTTTTGTTGGTGTTTAATTGAATTTTCGAGAAAAAAGGAAAATTCGAAAAAAAAAATTGCTGCAGCGTACAATTTCATTTTTTAGTAAAAAAAAATTCACAATTCAAACGTGTCCATTCAAAATGTCAATTTCTACTTTTTTAGTCATTCTATGGTCAATTTTTCTTACTCAAATCTTTGTTTGAAACTCTACAATGATTAATTTTGACTGAAATCGAATTAATTATTTGAAGCACTTATAAGAAAGCATGAAGTGATAAAAATACAAGAGTGGTGAGCCTAATAGAGAGAAAAAACCAATTTGAGCGATACTTGAGCGCATATACGTGAGTCGAATATTAAATTAGAATTAGGATGTCAGATAGAGACAATTCTGCTTCAAGTCAACGTGTCAGATGAGGTGATACGACGGTTCAAAAGATTGTTTGAGAATGTGAGAGACCGATTGAATCAGCAAGACACATTGATTGCTAACTTACGTAGGGAACAATCTAGAGATATTCCTAATTTAAGAAGGCATGGAAGGCGGGATCATCGAGCGGATTTTGTTGGTGAATGGGAAGCGTATAGTGACATGAGGATGAATTGGTGGATGTCGAATTAGGAGGAATGAGAGATAAAAGAGTTAGGCATGCAAAGATGGGTAGAGATCTTGTTGGAGATGGTGTTGATAGAAGTATGGACAATATCAAAATGAAAATTTCTTCATTCAAAAGAATGAGTGATCCGGAAGCATAATTGGAGTGGAAAAAGAAAGTAGAATTGATATTTGATTGCTACAACTACTCGGAGGAAAAGAAGATAAAGATTGCAGTGCTTGAATTTACCGATTATGCTATCATTTGGTGGGATCAAGTAGTAACATCCAGGAGGAGGAACCCTGAAATGCCTATTAATACATAGGAAGAATTGAAAACTATCATAAGGAAGATGTTCGTGCCTAATCATTATTATATGAAACTTCATCAAAAAATGCAAAACCTTTACCAAGATTCTAGAAATGTGGAGGATTATCACAAGGAGAAAGAGATTGCTATGATTAGAGCGAATGTTGAGGAGAATATGGAGGCCACTATGGCCCATATTTTGAATTGTTTGAATAGGGATATAGCTAGTTTGGTAGAGTTGCAATATTAAGTGGAGTTGGAAGACATACTACATGTAACTATGAAGGTGGAAAGTCAATTGAAGAAGAAGGGGACAGCTAGATATACATATGGTTCTTCGGTTTCTAAATCTTCTTGGAAATCGAAGTGAGATGATAATAGAAGTGACATGACTGTTTCGAGTAGTAAGACCGAACCACCAAGGAAAAATGAGGAAGTTGTTAGCAAAATTACACCTAAAACGGATTTTCAGCCTTTTAAGATATGGGATATCAAATGCTTTAGATGTTTGGGATCGGGACGCATTGCTTTTCAATGTCCAAATAAAAGGGCAATGATCTTGCGTGACAATGGAGAAGTGGTGAGTGATGGTAATGGTGATAATATGCCTACGTCAAAGGATGCTAATGAAGGAGATGGAATAGAGTACTCGCTAGGCGGTGATCACTTGTGGTGATGCTTGCTTTCAATATACAAATTAAATTGGATGATGTGGAGCAGCAACGAGAGAACGTCTTTCGTATTAGATCCCATGTCAAAAATAAGGTATGTGTTTTGATTATTAATAGGGTAGTAACACTAATATTGCTAGTACCACACTTGTTGAGAAATTATGATTGATTACGATAAAACATCATACTCTTTATAAATTGCAGTGGTTAGATGAATGTGGAAAGGTTAAGGTAAATATGAGAGTTTTGGTGAATTTCTCAATTGGGAGATATAGTGATGTGGTTCCTATGCATGCTGGGTACATTTTGTTGTGAAGGCAATGACAGTATGATATGAAGGTTAAACATGGTGAATTCAAGAATAGATACAACTTTGTAAAAGATGTGAGTTGTTACTCTTGTACCATTAACATGACAATAAGTCTATTAGGACCAATCGAGATTGAGAGGTGAGGAAGAAAAGAAAAACAAAGACAGACGAAAGGAGATTAGGAGAAAAAATATGCGATGTGGCTAATTGTGATAAAAAAGGAGCAGAGCCATAAAAGAGAAAAGAGAGTCTATTGAAAGGAGAGAAAAATCAAAAGTGTGTTTCTATACAAAAATATGAGATTGAGAGGGTTTTAGTGAGAATTAACAAACCCGTCGTCAGCTTGGATATTTCTTTATTGTAGGAACTCAAAGACTCGTCCCATAAAAACTTATTTAGTGGGATACCAACCATTGAGCATCCAATTTATTCGATGCAAGTGGAAAATTTGATGAGCATTGAAGGAGAAGCATTCAACTATGGCATGGTAAAGAATCAATACCACATACATTGGTTAGATGATGGTCTAGCATGTAATAATATTTTTTCACATGGGGCATGCATTTTTGTGCATATTAATGCATATAATATTTTTATGAGAATAATAAGTTATTTGTCATATGCATTCATAGGCAAACAATTACTAGTTAATGATATTCTAATATGTTGTAAGAAATTAAATGATCGTGATAGACATCTGGGTTGCATTGTTGGTGATTTGAGGCATGAGAATTTATATTTTAATCTTGAAGTCTTTAACTATTTTGGTTTGATTTTATGGAATATGTTGGGAACCAATTTAGTATCTTCTACTACTTCTCTTACACGTTTTGATATGATTTATGGTTTAAATCCATTAACTTTGTTCGGTTTAATTCCTTTAACTGTTATTGTAAATGGTAGTTTAGATGGAAAGTAGGCGATTAAATTATATGCACCTCAAGGTAGCAAAAGGAAGATACGTTAAGTATTTGAACCAGGTGATTGGGTTTGGGTGTTTTAGGCAAAAACAGCTTGTTCGAATGCAAAAGAGATCAAGATTACATCCTAGAAAGATGGACCATTCCACGTCATTGAAAAGATTGAAGCCAATGGCTACAATTTGGATCTTCAAGGTAAGTTTATGGTCATTTGTATTTTTAATTTCTCCAATCTTTCTCTCTTTAATGTGGTACAAATTCGAGGTCGAATCATTTCGAAGTGGGAGATGATGATGTGATCCAAGAAAAATAACAAACTATCGAGGGTTTGATGTATGTTGAGAAGAGGCTAAGGGCAAATTCGAGATCAAGTAGAGTCAATGAAGCACGAAATCACTCGTTCAAGTTATTGAATTCAAGAGGGTAAAGTTAACAAGCTAAAGACTAAGTTCTATGTTAGGCATGGGAGCGGAAACAAGTGGAATGGTTTGGAATCAAGAACTCAAAGCTTAGAGGTAAGACAAACTACTATGCGACCGCATCGTACAAAATTGGGTGTGGCCGCATGCATCTATACCGAATCAAAATTGAAGGTTGTCAATTGGCTTATGCGATCGCATGCAGAAAGCCATGCGGTCGCATAGTGTAATTTTGGATGCGAATTTTTTAAATTTAGCATAATTTTCTATTTTAGTTAAAACTTTATTTTGTAATATATTTTGTTATTTTTAGAGTTTAATTCTGTTTTTTAGTTAGATTTTATGAGTTCCCTATAAATAGGACTCATTTTATTCATTATAAACATAATTATTGACAGATTAACTACAAGGCATTATTGTTTTCTTATTATTCTTCATTCAATTAATTTTGAACTTATTAAGATTTTTTATTTATTTTTATTATTTTTATTTTTACGTTCAAACAAATCGAGTGAGATTTTCAAGTCTTGTAATCACGGGGTCAACATATTGCCGACGATTATGTTGGTTTTTTTGGTTCAATATTTTTGAATCAAACTTAAACTTTGATTCTTGACTTTTTTTTGGATTTGAATCAATCTCGTGTGTGTTTCGTAATTACTATTGCTACGTGGGTTCATATCAATAATTTAAATTATTGATAAACACTTTCCAAACATGATCTTAATTAGTAAAACAATTCAGATTTCATTATTTTTCCTCTTTCAAATTCAAATAGAAGTTACTTGTGTCATTAAAAAATTTGGTCCATTTCGGGAAAGAATCAAACACCATTAATTTCTGATCAAACTAATTTTTTTTTTCATTTGCTACATAATCATTGAAACTTTTTGAAAAATTAATGTAGAGGGAGATTAACGTAAACGTATGCATTCAAAACATTTTGAAAACGAAAGTGGAGGAAAAATGATTCTTTAATTACTAAGAACATATTTGACTAAAAGTTTAAAATGTTTCCACCTAAGTAAATCAGTGAATTTTAAATTAAATAATTTTTCATGATCAAACTAGAAATTACTTATTTTGTGTATATAGCAGTATTTACTTTATTATTAAGCAACTTTTCTCTAAATCAAATATTTTACCTTAAATGATTAAAATAAAAATATACTAAAATTAACTTTAAAAATTACTTCTATACATAATGAATTATGCTCCAAATTGTTGATAGTTTAATTAAATTAAATTCTATTTGATTCATTTACAAGCATATGTAACATTTTGATAAATAAAAGCATAGAAAAAATAATAACGTTTTAGATACTAGACGTAGACGTATAGACTATAGTACAAGTTCAACGTGAAACATTGAAAACTAGTTCGATTACATATCAAAATTTTGAAAACTCGTGAAAAGTAAGAAACACACCCGTTCACATGAAACGAGTGGACTAAAACCGATTTTATCATTTTAAAAATTAATTATATATTTTTTAAAAAAAAGGAAAATTCATATATTTATTTATTTATTTTGTTGACTATCTCGATTCGACTTTTTAAACTATTGTTCTTCGATATATTTTAAAAAATATTACCAAATCCTAGGCAAGTTTGTTCACCAAACACACTACTTTAGTTGTTACCAGCGTTAAACCAGGATGTAAGGACAGAGATATTTCTCGTAACAAACGTGTAAATACACCCACCAATCAGGGATAATCTCGTATTTTCACACCTCCAAAATGTCCACCATTTCGTAACTTCGCCACTATCCCTCTACCAGTCGTTTTTAACCCCCCACCCAACTCCCCCACTTCTCTCTCTCTCTCTCTCAAAATTTGTGCATTGTGTTTGAAAGAAGAAAAAATGGTTGATGAGTTCATGGTTTGTGTGGATAGAATAATAGCGTCTGCTGCATGCTTTGAGGGGTCATCATCAGAGAGTGATAGAGAAACTAGTATTAATATTAATGCTGCTGAGAATGTTAATGCATTTAGTGGAATGGTTTCTTTGAAAAAAAGCAAAAGCTTTAATGGAAAAGACATTGTTGAAGGAAGTTCAACAAAGGTAAGTGTGAAAGAGTGTAGGATTTGTCAAGAGGAAGATGAGGAGAAAGATATGGAGTCTCCTTGTGCTTGTAACGGCACTCTCAAGGTACAATTTTTTTTTCCTTCTGGGATTTTATTGTATTTCTTTACTTTTTACAGTCATTTCTTGAACTTTTTTGTGCTTAATTTAATTTTATTTATTTTTAGTTCTCTTGTAATGCTTGTAACGGAACTTTCAAGTTCCATTTTTTTTAATATGTCATTTTTTTTTAAATTTTTTGTAGGCTTAATTGTTTTTTAGTTCTCCTGTAATTTTTCCTTTAACGTTTTTACCATTTTGTTATATGATTTATGTCTCTTTTTTCGTTTAGACGTATTTATTTATTGGAAATATGAATATTCGTCCACCTTTTACAGTCCTTCTGTATTTTACTTTTGGCACGGGACTATTAAAGAATGGATTCACGGGTTTCTCAATAAGATGCTGTGAGAAGTTGGTTACAGCTTTAACAAATTAATATAGAATCTAATATTTTATATTTGTTTGCTTTAATTGTTGTTGGATTTTGTGGTTGAGATTTTAGGTTCTTACTTTTGTTTATTCTCATATGCTTTTAATTGTTGGTGGATGTTTTGGTCTATGATAATTGCCTATTAATTGTATGATGTTAACATGGATTCTATAATGTTGAGTTTTCACCAATTTGTGATGCTTCCATTCGACATAATACTGATAAAATCCATTTTTGTTTACCGCGAGCTGTTGCAAGTTGAAGCAGTGAAGCAATATTGATATTTCTTGTTTCTTTGTGTTCGAAATGCAGTTTGCCCATAGAAAGTGCATTCAGAGATGGTGCAACAAAAAGGGTGGTATAACCTGTGAAATATGCTATCAGGTTCGGTTTTTACTCTCATTTCTCAGATTACTGCAAAATTTATGATCTTCTCGAAACAGAGGAAATATGAAACTGAAGTTTCCTTTTAACAGGTTTTCTCACCCAATTATACAATTCCACCTCAGAGAAGTAATGCTGATGTTATGAGTATTGATATCAGGTATATTGATCAGGTGCATCTTATCAAAATTTTCGCTCTTGAATGCCTAGTATTCAGCATGGCACGTTCAAGAGCGAGAGATACACAAATTCATCAACATAGCCCTTGTTTGAGCCCCATTTTTTGGGGTTAATAGATTTTGGAATAGTGATTTTTTTTTAAGAATGTGTGGTTGAAAGAAGGGAAAAGTTTTAGCTTTATGTGCAGAATATTTTATTGTGTAAATGTGTGGTTGAAAATGAGTTTTGAAAAAGACGAGTTTTGGGAAAATGGGGATCAAACAAGGTAATAATTGATTGTGAATAGTATAGTAATGATTGAAAAAAAAAAAGAGCTAAAATTGTGTTCACTGTATTGTCTTGACGTATCTTACCAAATATGCACCATAGGTTTATGCTTCTTAGGTGAAGGTATTTGTTGAGATACATAACATCTTTTTTCTTGCCTCAGGCAAGCATGGGCACAACACATTGGTCTTCGGGATCCTCATTTTTTGTCTTTCACGACAGCTGAACATCAGTTTCTGCAATCAGACTACGAGGACTATACTGTTGCGAATAGTGGAACTCTGGCATGTTTTCGCTCTGTGGTTATCATTGTAAGCGAACAGGATATGAACGTAGTAAATTTTGATGTAGAATTTTTAATTCTAGCAAATATGTGAAATGTGGGTTTTCCGCATTTGCAGCTGATGCTACTCTTGTTGATACGCCAAACTTTAATGGTCACGAGAGATTTCGGGATTTTGGAGGCGTCATCAAGTTTCTTCCATGTAAGTCCAATTTTTATAGTTCTGTGTTTTTGAGAAATGCATATGTTAGCAAATCAGTTTGCATTTTGCAATCACTTACTAGAATTTCTATTGGACTCAGATTTCGTTTCTACAATAATTTTTGTGTTTCATTTTTGCTGGCATTAAAAAAATATTCATATGCAAATCTGTTTTCTTCCAATGTGATGTTTTCAACTTTTTCTTCGAAAATTTCAGTATCAGATATGCGTTCTTCAGTTGGCCGGAATTCTTATCCCTTGCTATGTGGTGGTCCGTTCGTGGTACATTGTACAATGCCGCCGGAGGAGGCAGGTTATGTCCTTCACCTTCTGTGATTGCTCTCTGCTTTTTGTTTTCGTGTTTTTGAATTCTAGTTCCAGTAGTAAACTGGAAAGCAGACTAATCCTGAAATTAACACAATTGAGTTCCGAGACCAACGTTATAATTCAATCAAAAGCATTGCTTCCAAATGACAAATGTTGTAGTCGCCATTGTAAGTAATACTTGGTATCATTTGAGTACATAGATTTTGGCTGGTGAATTAACACGCATGTGATACACATAAAAGCATAACTGTGATGTAAAAAAGCGAGAACCTGTGTTTTACTACAGAGTAGACCATCTTTATGTGATTCTCATGTTGCTTTGAGATTCGTTTGCTTCTACTGTCACTACTCGTGGTTTGGTGTCGACTGAATTTGCCTATGTCCATTCTGTTTGTACGCTTTCGTGTTGTAATCTGCTTTATTGTTTATTCATCAGGGGTCAGAATGATCTCTGGTTTAGGCGGCAGCTTCATTTTCTTATGCTCCTGAATACTGGGCTCGTATTTGTACATCGAATTTTCTCTTTTTCCCACAGTTGTGTTCATATCTGAAGGTGCAACGACCGAGGAGCAAACTTGCTGCCATAAATTACTACATATTTAACTTCTTATTCAACTTGTGAACTCAGAAGCAAATGTAAATGGGAATGTTGAGTTCATTAGGGTTTTTTTTAAGAATGCTAAACGACATGTTTTGCGTGGAATGCTATTGAGTTTTGGCATTTTTCTGAAAGTATTTTTCGTTTCTTTTTGCACAGCTGTAGCAATTTTACATTTATTTAGATAAACCATAGAAGTGCACAAAAACAATCTTATTATTACTACGAAAACAAGGGTAATTAGCATATAACATTTTTACTTTTCTGTGAAAAAATTCATTACCTTTTATTTTTTGATATTAGCACCTTTATTTACACATTTTATAGTGTAAAATGTCATTTTTATTCATTTTTTCAATTACTAGTCAAAGGCATGTATCATGATATAGTTGAATACGTAATAGTATAAGTATTTAAAAAAATATTTATGTAAACATTAGTCACATAAAATTTTCTTATAAGTTGTTAAATATTTCTAGGCAATATTAAATGTGGAGATAAAAAAAATTACACCCACAATTATCGAAGAAATTGAGGCTCACCTTCTACCACAGCCTCTAGTTATCAAAAAATGTCTTCTCACTAATTCCCGATAAAACAGTCATTGTCATTTATTTCATAAACCCCTAATCAATTTTTAAACAAAAGAA
>CAIGRB010169090.1:0-10087 GCA_903798255.1 Fraxinus quadrangulata | reverse complement strand
CAAGGATGTCCACTCCCTATTGCTCAAAAGGGGCAGCATATGTGATGGAAGTTAGCTCTTCAGCGTAAGTATGTATCATATTACCGAACCTCTGGCATTTGTCACACCTCCTTACATAGTCCGATGCATCATTCTTCATATTAGACCAATAATATCCATATCTTATGAGCTTGTAGGCGAGCGCACGAGCTCCTTGATGATTTTCACATATGCCTTCCTGAACCTCTGCCAAGGTCTGGAGGGACTCAGAGGGTTTGAGACATTTGAGGTAGGGTAGTGTAAAACTCTTGCGAAACAAAACTTCTCCAATAATGCAGTACCTTGATGCTCTAGTTTTAATGCTTCTTGCTTCCCGAGGGTCAGATGGTAAGTTCCCTCTAGATAAGTATTCCAATATCGGATCCATCCAAGAAGGCTCATGATCATTGTCCATGATGATTGGCTTTTGATTTATGCTAGGCTCAGTCACCATATTGATGTGCACCATTCTGTCCAGTCCATCAAAATTGCTAAAGCTTTGGCATTGTCAGCTTTAGCAATTTTGATGATCTCACAGCTTTTAAATCATCTCCGAAGGTCATGTACCTTTAAACAATACATACTTATCTTCTCATCTTTTCTCTGAAAAGTACCTTCAATTTGGCCAACCACAAGTTGAGAGTCACTGAAAACTTTGATATGCTCAAGCTCAAGGTTGCATGCTAGTTCTAGAGCTAGAATGACACCTTCATACTCTGCCTCATTATTGGGTGCTTCAAATTTAAACATGGGCGCACATTGGATCTCGGTAGTCTTGTTCGGGTTAGTGATGATAACTTCGGTGCCCGATCCTGAACTATTCGATGCTCCATCTACAAAGTTTTCAAAATTTCCAAGGCCTTACTCGGGTTCCTCTCCTGTGGCCCCCGAGGCCTAGGGGTTAGTTCTGCAATGAAGTCAACTAAGGTTTGCACCTTAATTGCAGGCCGTAGCTTGAACTCTATATCAAATTCGCCAAGCTCAATCGCCAATTTAAGTAGTCTTCCTGAGACGTCTTGTTTCTGAAGTATGTGTCTAAGTGATTGATTAGTGAGTACAACAATGGGATGTGATTGAAAATATTGACGTAGTTTTCTGGTAGCTACAACTAAGGAAAGTGCAAATTGTTTAGCCAACGTGTACCAAGTTTCCACATCCAAAAGCACTTTACTCACATAGTAGATAGGTCGATGGACCTTTCCAATTTCCTTCACCAACACCCTATTTACCGCATTATCGGCATGTGATTATTATCACGCCATCCATGAGTGAAAACTTTAACCATGATTTTAACAGCTCATTGCTTTCTTCCCACGTTTTACATATTTTTATGTACCTCTTTCTCGAATTTTGTGTTTTTCTTTTGCTGAACCTTCCATTAATATTAAAAAAAAAACTTCCATTAATATTATAGTTAGATTGTATATACAATGTCCTGAAAAAATCAAAAAATAACTTGAGAAAAACTTAAGATACAATAACAAATAACAGTACATGACAGATCAGTAATCACGATAATTAACCAAAAGTTTGCATAGCATTTGTTATTCTTATAGATAGGAAGTTAGGAACCATATATCAAGATGCCCTTATATACAAGGAAAAGGAAATACCAAAGTGTCGTTCCTAGACACAATTTTGGACTTTGAAAAGCAGAAAAGTGGACCGTCTTCCTCCACTCCATTAGTTAAAGAATAATTATATAATAGACGGGCAAGTTGTGGAACAACTAGAACCTGAAGTGCAAGACCAACCAGTAGAAAACTAATCCACAAAACGAAAGGTCTTCAGATGCTAAACTGCAGAAGACTCACTAGAAATATTGACTCACCAACCAATATTCATGATCGAACTTCACAAACTTCACCGTAGGACAAGGAGGTGAGAAAGAGGAAAGAGAAAACAATAATTTAACTAAAGACAAAACAAAGAGCAAAGAAAATTGGCAAGTTGCATGTATCTGTCTATACTAATATCATTTTTCGTCAAGCAGAAATGGTGATAAATAAAAAACAACGACCCGTATATCAGCACAAATAAAAGCACATCAACTGTCCTTTTATTGTTAGTAACGAATTTTTTTCAAATGAATTAACAATTTCTTTTTTTTTTACA
This sequence comes from Fraxinus quadrangulata, assembly GCA_903798255.1. Lineage (NCBI taxonomy): Eukaryota > Viridiplantae > Streptophyta > Magnoliopsida > Lamiales > Oleaceae > Fraxinus > Fraxinus quadrangulata. Next base: position 7,954 of record CAIGRB010169090.1, on the reverse strand, counting down.
ACATAAATTGTTCATATCGGAAAATAAATAAAAATAGATCAATTGCATGGAATTTTACGCTTTGAAATTGAAAAACAATTGCATATAATTTCAATTCAAAAGTGATTATGCATTATCCTAGAAATACATATAGAATAATTATAAATTATTAATGCAGATTCTTACATGAATGGATATAATTTCATACCGAAGCATGCTTCTATTGTCAAGTCAAGGCTGTGGAAACTTACTTGAATTGAAAATTTCCCAAAAAATATGTTGAACCACTTGCTTCACTTTGCTCGATCTTGTTGGTCCAAAACTCTATCAAATTGAAAGATTTCCTTTTTTCAAATGACTGAATGCCCCCCTCCCCAATGTGATTTATTAAATTTTCAATTTTCCACCATTTTTGCATACGAATTTCATGTGTTTTTCTTGAGAGAGAGAGAGAGAGAGAGAGAGAGAGAGAGATCAAAAATGTCTTTTGTTAATGATAAGTGTATTTTATTTGGCAGTTATTTTGATAAAATATATCTTGTTGACCCCAAAAAATGAATCAACAGATAACGGGTCCACTCTTACCACGTCAAGCACGATTCCAACTCGTTTTTACCGGAATGACGACATTAGTCGGTTGGGAATAAGCGCGGAAGGCATTTTCTGGTAAGAGATGAAAGCGTTCGGGCTTCAAGTAAAACAAGAGGCAATCGTGCTAACAACGATCACCAGATAGAAATCAAACTAATCTATGTAATTAACCAAGTAGGAATATGTGGAAGGATAGATAAAAAAGCATACATTAATTTCTATATTATATTTGGAGTTTATATTGAATTCTTAAGAGTTTAGGTATATATTTCGAATATGTGATTATCCATTTTCCATTCCATTCATCAACCCCTATGAATTACATGAAAACCCTTATTTATACTACATTGGCTGACGTGGTGTCCGTTGAATCAGAACTAAGTGACCTCATCTCCTTAATAGGGGCATCACATCACCGTCTATCCATTACAATTAATACTTGATAAGAGGTCTGCCGTTCTAGTTGTAGGTTGACATACTGACACCCTTTATTATAGACATGACATCAATCACTTCTAAAAGATCTCTAAATCTGTTATAGGAAACAACGTCGGCTTTAACATGGACCAGGGTTAGCTTTGGCTCAAGGACCTCGGCAGCTTGAAGGGACTTCTGCTTCGGCATCGAAGGACCTCGGCTGGACTTGTTTGAATGACCTCTCTCTTAACTTCAACTTCGGTAACTCTTCTCCTTGACCTTCCTGACTTTTCGATTGGCTTCTTGTCCACGTGGACTGGCTGCCTACGTAGCTATCCACGTGGCAATCCGAGCTGGGCCTCGAAATCGGGGGGTAACAATAGTCTCCCAAGTCTATGCATAATTATTTATGTAATACATGGACTTCAAGTATCGTATGATTCTTCAAAAGAATAAACATTCCAAATTTTGAAGGGTCGTTCGTCGAGATTGTGCGAAGTGGTTTACTTGGTAGAGAACATGGTGTTTTTTGACGTTCCTTGAATTTTCATGGAGTTTACGGAGGTTCTGCCTTGGGTGGTCCTTGGAGTATCCTAGGTGGTCCATATAACCGAAGTTCTTTTACTGACTGAGGATGTCTTCATTCGCTTCAGAAGTTGATAGGGTCTGGTGCTGACCACCGCCTCAGATTGATAATTACGAGGAGTTCACCATTGTTTCAATGCTTTTGGGAAACACGAGGTGTTCTAAATTATAGCACCTCAATGATTTGATGTTGCCTCCTATTTCCAAGAGAGAGCAATTATTTTGGTACAAGTCTCAACACACGCAACAGCTGCCGCATTTAATGCGCAATGATGGATGTCACGCATGCTCCTTAACGATATTTAGACTCATGAAGACGCGTGAGGGCTATGCTTGGATATGGACCCTTGAAGTCGAAACGCTAGATGTTATGGGTGGTTCAGATTAAAAACTCAAAAGGAATGACTGGATGGCCAGAATTGAGATCCAACGGCCACGGGCCAGCTTATCGGCCTATAAAAGGCATAAGCCTTTGAAGAACAATTTTTCTACTTTTGGCTCGAATCTATTGCATCCTTTTCTTTCAAATCTTCAGAAAACTTTTGAGTCTTTAATCAAAACCTTTCCTTTCCCTCTACTTCTTGGTTCGCGTATTCAAGTGTTGTTCCTCTTTCTTCATTCGGTTTGAGAAAATCGTAAGTATTATAATGTGTCTTCTTCTTTTGAATTTTTACAAGGGTTTAGGTAATGTCTTCGTCGAAACCTGCTGGGGGGATGTAGATATTAGTGAATTGGGGAGCAAAATAGGTTTTTCAGTCACTAATACAGCTGACCTCGTTCAAGCCATTGAAGCTGGACGAGGTGCCTCCACTTCTGGGGATAGCGATGGGGATAATGACGACATATCCTGGGGGGCATCCAAAATTCCATCTAGTGCCGGTCCGACCTACCTTACTAATCTTAGGGAAAAATATGGGATACCCTATGACATAGAGCTTCTATCCCCTTATCCAAACGAACGAGCCTATTACCCGAGGTGGGGTTGTGTTGCCATCAGTGAGTATTTCCTGAAGGCCGGGCTACGCTTGCCTCTACATCCCTTCTTCCGAACCATCCTTAGGCTGTACGGCTTGGCCCCCACCCAATGTTCTCTAAATGCTTGGGCCCAACTGGTAAGGTTGTATTTTCTCTGGAAAGAGATTTTTTTGGGTGATGATATGCCCATCCATGTCTTCCAAACTATCTATTAGCCTAGGTCTTTAGGCAAGTACTCCTTGTGCCCGGGGGAGATACATTCTCCTTTTGTGTTGAGTCTCCCCACTTCCATCAAAGGGTGGAAGGAGACTTGGTTCTGGGTTCGGGAAAGGTGGTAGGAGTGCGAGGGTGACATATCGTCCCCTATGTCAAAGTTTCGACTTTCTATTCCGAACCCAGTAAGTGTCATCCTTGCATTTTGCTTGTTACACTTCAATGTAATTCTTGCTGACTAATCATAACCATTTTGTAGAGTTCGTGAAACATTTTGACCTCGATGAGAGTGATTGGGATATCCTGACAGAGATTTATCGCCGACCCTCTTCATCCCGTGAATACGAGCGTCTTGTGGTATCCCAACGGTTCTACGAAGAGTTTTGCTTAATGGCCCGAAAGGTATGACTTAGCTTGTGTTAACCTCTTGATTCCTTTTTTTCCCTTCTCTTTGTTCATATCTGACCCCGTGTTCTGCTACAGACAACTTTGATAAGAGAAGGCCCCTTATATCTGATATGGCTACAATTCTGGTCGCCACCTCGATGGCTGGTCGTAAAGGCATGAAACCCTCATCTGCTAGAGGAAAGCAAGTGAGAGACAAGATCGAAAGAGTCAGTAAAAAGGCTGTTCCTCAGGAAGAAAGGGTATCTCCCCTTGGTCGACAAGGGAAAGAAGATAGTTGTGGAGGAGCCCAAGAAGAAGTTCAGGGTTTTCACCACCGGGGTGGGCAGTTCTAATGACATTTTCCCGCCTCGTTCGAAGGTATGAACCAGGGAGAAATTGCTAGCAGCCACTATTACTACCCCGTCTGGGAGACCGAAGAGTCCTGCTGCAGTCGAACCTCTAAGGCAAGAACCTCCAAAAAAGACCAGGGCCTCTAGTGACTCAGCCACTTCGGAATGATCCCAGGGAAAGCCAATCTTCGCCATACGGTCTACTAAACTCGAGCCTGAGGCCCATGCTCTATTTTTTCCTAAAATTCAAACTGCCACGACAACGTTCCACATGTTCTGGACTGAGAAGTGGTAGAACTTTTTCAAAACAAGCGATGCGGTGGACGTCATCGCCACTATGGTGGCTCAAGCATCTAGGAGCTTCGGCATGACCATGGAGGTAGATGCCCTTTTCAAAATGCTTCAAAAGAAGAATCAAGAGTTCGTGGGCAAATCCTCCAATGCTGAAGAGCAAGCAAGCAAAGCCAAGGCCGAAGCTAAGGCTTGTAAAAAGAAGGAGGCAGAGGAGTCTGTGAAACTTGTTTCTACTTTAGCAGAAATCGAGGCCCTAAAGAAGGAGGTTCACTTTTCTCAAATTGAGGTGGCCTCGTTAACTAAGCGAGTGGAGACTTTTGATACCCACCAAAAATTAGCTGTTGAGGCTCTTGAAAGGGCCAACAAAGAAAAAGCTGAGCTGACGAGACAGGTGGGGAAACTGACTTCCCAAGTGCCCAAACTGGGGGAAGAGGTTGAGAAAGTTCGTTTTCAGGTTAAGCATGCCAGTATTGAGGTTGAAGATCACTTGTTGGCAAACTTCCACTTGACGGAAGCGTATCAGCGATTTGGCAAGTACAGGAGGGTGTACGCCTATACTGAAGTTATCGAATGGATAGAAACGCAGACTCAGCATAATATGTCTGAACTGAGGACCAAAATATAAGGAAGGAGAGCCTCAAATACCGATTGAAGGAGCCCAAGTAATTGACCTTGATGGAGAGGCTGCTGGTGGAGTTGCCGATGATGAAGTGGGCCCCGGTGCCATAGTTCCCTTCAAAGTTCCTCAGCCCCACCCCAATAGGCTTAATGTATTTTTCCTTTCCAAGTGTTAAGGCTTCAGCCTCTTATAAATGTAATTCTATTTTCATTAAATCAAGTTCAGTTCTCTATTTAAGTTATGCAATTCCTTTATTTCTGCTACTATCTTGACGTAATTGCTAACTTTTGTCCGAACTTGTTTCAATTTAATAATTTCTGACCCTAGCGGATCACTAACATCAGATGTATGATAATAATATCTGACCGTATAAGTATTGGTAGGTCGGATCTTAATCACTTCAATTTGTTTAAACATCAGATACCCTATCATGCTTGATAATTCCGAAGTTCTTTTTCTATCAAGGCTCCTAGTCTTAGTAAATGGAATATCAAGGCTCTTAGCCCCTGTGAATAACCTCAAGGCTCTTAGTCTCCGTCAAATAACTTCAAGGCTCTTAGCCTAGGTAAAAAGAACGTCGAGACTCTTAGCTTCCGTTAAATAATTTCAATGCTCTTGGCCTAAGTAAAAGGAACATCGATCCTCTTAGCCTCCGTCAAATAACTTCAAGGCTCTTAGCCTAGATAAAAAGAACGTCAAGGCTCTTAGCCAAGGTGATTTTACCTCTTGGGATGATGCTATCTCCCATAAATCCAAACAAGGAAGAGTTTATTGGGGCCAGCTCATGATCAACCTTCATTTTATCAAAAGCGGTACCAAATATGATGTTAACAGAGCTTCCATTATCCACCAACATCTTTTTTAGGCCATTGCAGGCAACGATAGCTCTCACTACTAGGGCATCGCAGTGTAGATAATGTACTCCTACAGTATCCTCCTGCGTAAAAGTGATTGGAAGAGTAGTTCTTCCAGCTGAAGATTCATTCACTATGTAATTCGTCATAGCTAGGTCACTCGCTTCTCTTGCATAGTTCTTCTGAGAATTCCTGGATTCCCCACCCACATGAGGGCCTCCGATGATTGTATCGATTTTCCTGATGGGCTCCTGTTCGTTGTTAGGCAGGGGCTCCACCTTTGCCTCTGACCCTCCCTGGGCTTTTCAGTGTCATTTTCCTTTCTTCTAGTAGGGTCATTCCTGTCAAGCCGATGCTTTTCACTATTTCGAGGCTGTTGGTTCGGCCTGTATAGAGCATTCTTTGGGGGATGCCTTTCCTTTGCGTTTGGGAGTTTCTGGTGACGTCCCAACAATTCTCTGTGTGGTGTCTGTGAGATTGATGATAGAGCAATAATTGAGTGCCTCATCCCTATTTCTAGGTTCAGCACCTCTTCCTTTACTTTGCTTCATTTGCAGGTGCCTCGAGTAAGGCTGACATTGATGCATTTCAACATTAGGATTTACTTCCTCATAGGCTAAAGTCGGTACTGCGTTGAGGTTTATTGCAGCAAGCTCCTATCCATGGTTCATTGGGGGTCTGATGGTCCATCAGATGGGAGGTTGGGCATTTTTCTCTTTGCATTTGAGGAGGTGGGAGGCCCTGGCTCACCGTATTCCTATGATCCTTCAATTCTTCATTGTGGATTTCACGCCTTATAATTTCCAATAGGGCGTCATAGGTAGTAGGGTATTTGTTCTGCACATTTGTCCAAAAGAAGGAGTTCATGTCTAATTGTCCTCTCAAGGCAGTTAATGTTTCTTTATTCGTAACTTGCACACAGTAGGTCATTTCATCCGTGAAGCAGGATAGGTCTTTTTCCTTCTTTTCAGTACCTCACCTCATTGCTGCCGCATGTCTTGAAATCGTTGGATAGGTCTTTTTCCTTCTTTGCTGGTTGTGAAGTGTTTTATGAATGTCTTTTTCATGTCTGGCCAACTTCGGATACTCCATTCGGGCAGCCTTGTGTACCAGACTTCAGCGCCCCCACCTAATGTTAAGTGAAAGGCCATGCATTTCATTGCTAGGATAGATCCTTTCAAATTCATGTGAGTTTTGTAGTTGTTCATGTGTTTCATGAGATCTCCTCTCCCATCATACTTTGGGATTTTGGGGAGTGTGAAGTGATTCAGCATAGGCGTATTCCGTATAGCCTCTGAGAAGGAGGAATGTTTATCGTCATCATTAAGATTGCAGGACATTTGATGCCGATCTGAATCTTCATCCTCTCGCTGATGGATCTGAGGTAGTATCTGAGAGGTTTCCACTTCATTTCTAGCCTGGTTTCTCCTTTCTCGCCTATTTCTAAGGGGTCGAACCGAAGGCTCTTCGCGGCACATCGACTGATCGTCATTGTGATGGGGTTCGCGTTGTTTATCTTTAGGCATTAGAGATGGATGATAAGCTTGCCTATTCCTAGGTACTTGGGGAGGAGGGGGGGCGGCCTTGCCCATTTCTAGGTACCCCTGGGCTTATCCTGTCAAAAACACTTCCAGACCTCTAGGATCGATTTTCAGGTTCGTAATTTGGAGGAAAATTGAATGGAGCCTCGTATGGTCTTTTCGAGGCTTAGTTAGCCGACATTTCCATTTCAACTTCTCTATCTTGAGGAGCTTCCATTCCAGTATGTTGATGCCTAGCCATTTGACTCTGGACTTCCTCCTCCTCATTGTATCATTGTACCTCAAGAAAGATATCTTTTAGGTCGTGTATGGAGGAAGCTGACGCCCTCCTTGCCCCTGCATGTTCATTAGTATCTCTTGCATGTTTAAGTTCTGCTAAGTAATGTTTCTCATGTTGGAGGCCATGGTGGTCATTTCCCTTGTTAGTCAAGCAGCGACTATCCCCACCTCTGGATCCTCTTCGCCTGCGTGTTGGAGGTCGTGGGCGAGGAGCTGTGGCAGCTCGTGTGGGTTCTCCTTCTTCAGGATATTCTATCGTCCTTTTTGGGGCATTTTCATTAGTTGAACTCATTTCCTTAAATACCTTAGTATGAGATCTCCCTTTATTCAAGGGTTCCTGATTTCTAACGGTCCTTTTTCAAGGATATTTTTCTTTCAGAAGATAAAATTCTTTTAGACTAACCTTCAACAGTCGTTTAGCTTTTCCCTCCATGTGTTTTTCGTGGTTAACCGTATGGCTTCACATAGACAGCGACAATCTGTTGACCCCAAAAATGAGCCCAACAGAGTCGGGCCCACTCTTGCCACGTCAGCACGATTCCTGCGCGCTTTTACCAGAATAACGACACTAGTTGGTTGGGAATGAGTGCGAGGGGCACTTTTCGACAAGAGACGAAAGCGTTCGGACCCCGACAAGTAGAACAATAGACAATCGCGCTAATAACGATCACCGGATATAAACCAAACTAATCTATGTAGTCACCGAGTAGGAATATGTGGAAGGATAGATAAAAATCATATGTAAGTTTTTATATTGTATATTGGAGTTTATATGGAATTTTTGAGAGTTTATGTGTATATTTAGAGAATATGATTGTCTATTTTTCAATTAATTCTCCCCAATCTATGAATTACATGAAGCCCTTATTT
>CAIGRB010169050.1:1596-14932 GCA_903798255.1 Fraxinus quadrangulata | reverse complement strand
AATTTATAATAGGACCAAAAACAAGTAGCCTTTATATCATCGAATATGACGTTGATTTCATTTCATGTCTCACATACATTTATCCGTGATCTCATTGAGATTCCAATAGGCAATAAGAAAGACATTTCAAGTCTCACATACACTTATCTGTAATCTCATTGAGAATATGCAATAAGAAAGACATATAAGTACAATACTATAAAGCATAACTAATAGAAAGGTAGAGAGAGATGGAAGACTGAAATTTGAGGAAGAAATATAATGTCAATGTGTTAGTTGTGATCTTCACCTCTATCTACATTGTCATATGAATCATTTTTTCACAACTTTTTTACATGTTTGATTGTACCTTCCTAATTTAAAATATCTGCATTTACATTGTATATAGTATTTTAATTGTTTTAGTGTATCTTTAATTTTTAGATACACGGTATAAAAAATCAAATTTAGCCCTTGTTTCATTCTCTGAAAATAAATTTTTCTCTTTCTTATTTTCGACCACACATTCATCAAAATATTACTATTCAAAAATACATTTTTTATTCCAAAATGCATTTTTATTGGAGCCCAAACAAGGGTTTAATTGTACTCACTCGAATTGAAATTAGGAGTAATTGAACAAGCGGTTAGATAGTAATTCTCGTGAGAACAATAATTCAGATTTTTAAATTTATTTTATTATTTGTTATGATATGGTATGGTATAAAAAATCAATGACATGTCTTCTCTAGATTTGTGTTTGACAAAATTTATTGAGATTATAAGTTGATGAAACTTGTGAAATAGATAACTACGGAGTGAATAAAAATTATAAAACCAATTAAATTTATGTTTAATAATGATGTTTAACTAACAAGTAATCTCAAAAAAGTTTTTATGAATCGAGCGTAATGTTTTAATTAATAAGATCTCGGCCCCACAAGATTTCTCACAAAGACTCACGCACCTTATTCGACCTCATAATAAAAAGATATGTCCTAAGTAATAATTGAATCAAGACCTTGATATCACCGTCTGCTTCGTCATCAATCACCACCAACAGTGCTAACGCACCATCATTCTTTTGTCTTATAATAGTATTATTTACGTGGAAACTTGTAATCACAAAATAATTCGACCCCATATTCAACTTTATTTTTAGAATTATGTCATGTGAGTTCGCCTAAAAAACAAATTTAAAACATTCAATCAAGTATTGTCATCTCAGTCCCTATACATTGTCCTTGCAACCTCCCATGTACAAGGGACTTATTCCTTTTGGAGTATATCATATCTCACGAGTAAATCGAAAGTTGGATCTATATTGAATCTCACATAAATCGTTTCATCTATCTTACTGAGGAGAGTCTTGATTTCAAATCCCAATTCAAGCATCAGGAGTACGCCATGCTAATTATCTTGGATGATCCACATCTCAAGATCAGACATTGATGAACACATTGAACTATGAACTATCCATGTGGTTGAAAGCCCTCACAGCCCAGACACAATGACAAAATTATCAGGGACGTGCTTTACCATTTAACTAATAGGTCGTCATGCGAACCTCCTACTAAGGACCGTTATGTCAAAAGTGAGAGAAATCCCATTTATCGATCTAGTCAATTCGGTGATGAACGGTTCTCGATTGAACAGATCCGTTCATTTCTAATAATGTGACAAAGATTAAGACAAGAGTTGAATCTACACAAAAGATATTCCAATTAATGAAGAAAGTAAGTTTGTATTTACTTTAAAATATTTTTGAATCCTATTTATAACATGTTTGGTTAAGCTTAAAAATGTACTTATGACTTACCTTCCTAGTTCCAAATAAGTAACTTTTGAACCTTTTTCTGAAGCTCCGCCAAACACACTCTGTGAGGTGTCAACTTCAACTGTTGTCCTACTCTAGGAACTGTACAAAACAACAGAATATAACACTCCAGCAATTAACCAAATCATCGGTGCATATTTATTGCTGGTGGGGAAGTAAGCAAAGAGAAGATCGATGTCAAGACGAGATGGGGACCGATACTGTTACAAAGATGTGCTTCCGTTCACCGCCCTGGTGGCGATGGAGTGCTCGAACGTCGGCCTTAACACACTGTTCAAATTCGCCTCTAACCACGGGATGAGCCATCATGTTTTCGTCGTTTACGCCTATACCGTGGCGGCGCTTGTTCTACTTCCGGCGATGTTTCTCCGTGGAAGCAGATCGAGAGTGCTTCCTCCGTTGAACTTCTCTATCATGATCAAAACTTTTCTACTCGGAGTTATTGGGTGAGTGATTGTTCAACTCTACGCATGTAATTGTTTTCAATTAGTGATTGGAAATCAAAGAATTTCATGAGTTTCCTCTTTTGAACTTCTCCATCATGATCAATTTTTTTCTGCTCGGAATCATAGGGTGGTTAAATTATTCAATTCTACGCATCTAATTTAGTTAAATTAGTGATTTGAACTGAGAAAATTTTATAAACTAAGAATCGTGAATGAATTGAACTTCTCCATCATGATCAGAATATTTCCGATTGGAGTGTAAATTGTTCAATCTACACACCTAATTCACTTGTATCAGTAACTGGAAATCGAGAAATTTGTTGAATTAAAGCATTCTAATTACATGAATTTTGTGGTAAGGCAGGTGTACATCTCAGATCATGGGTTATACTGGAATCAATTATGGATCACCAACGCTTGCTTCAGCCATCAGCAACCTGACGCCGGCTTTTACCTTCGTGCTTGCCATCATTTTCAGGTTTCTTTCAGCTATAGTGCTTTTCTTTGTCCTTTTCTTATCTCTTCCAGCTTTCTGATGTCTTCTGTCCATGATATTTTTTTTTTAATCGGAATTCTGATGTGAATCGTTAAGTTCTTGACTTGTATTAATGATTTCTAACTTTATGATTTTTTGCTCATAACGGAATGGCCGATTTAATTCAGGTTTGACAGCATTGGTTACAATAGATTGGATTGTCTAGATTAATAAGAGTTATTATAATCCAAGTTGGACCAATTATTAGATAGCTTATCCTTGTTTGTAGGATGGAAAAGCTAGAACCATCGAGCACAAGTAGCCGGGCTAAAGTGGTTGGCACCCTGATCTCAATATCAGGTGCATTTGTAGTGACTCTTTTCAAGGGTCCAAGTATCAATTCCACACTGACCAAGCATCAAATTCTACATTCATCGCAATCAAACTGGATTATTGGCAGCCTATTTCTCACCGTTGAATATATTTTGGTGCCAGTGTGGTACATTGTTCTGGTGTGGATGCCAAAAGCTAATTCTTACAATCTTTTATTGGGAAATTTGCAAATACTGGTCTCAAACTTTTACAGATAAAACACTAGTCTCCGCCCAACTTTTTCTAGCTCAGAGATTCTCAAACTTCTATTTTGATGCAAGTTAATCCCGATTGAATGAAAGTCATCAATATTTTTCATCGTATGACCTAAAGAGTTATTTTTGTCATAACAATATCTTCCCTTAAAAATAAAAGGTATAAAGTGCTTAGATGTGACATCTTTTGTTTGGAGCAAAATGGGTCGATATTGGATCTCTCTCAAAATAAGTCATTGTGCAAGACAAGTGACTATTTGACGGAAAAATTGACATCTTTCGTTTGGAGCAAAAAGGGTTGATATTTGATCTCTCTCAAAATAAGTCATTGTGCAAGACAAGCGACTATTTGATGCAAAAATTGACAGTTTCAGTCAAGCAGAGACCAATATGACTCTGCACCAAAAAGTGGAAGTTTCGAGATGTAAAGGGGAGAAATTTGATAACGAGCCTTTATGGTCTATTTTTGAAAGTTTGGTAACCTAGTGTGCAAATTCCCCTTTACTAATGATTTTTGGAAAATAAATAAAACTTGGACTTGACTTAGTGTTTTATTCATAGACGCACATCATGAAAGAGTACCCGGCAGAACTGACACTGATGTTCTTCTACAATTTATTTGTGAGCATCCTAGCTGCATTCGTATGTCTCATTGCAGAACCGGACTCTAGCAAATGGATAATAAGACCTAACATCTCGTTGGCCTCTATCTTATGCTCTGTAAGTGATGAAAATAGTTGCTTTTTCCTTAATTCCCACCAGATTCTGAAGTTTGATAAGAAATAAAAATATACAGGGGGTTTTTGGCTCTGGCTTGAACAATGTTATCCATACATGGGCCTTGCACTTAAAGGGACCCGTCTATGTGGCCATGTTCAAGCCATTGTCCATTGCCATTGCAGCTGCCATGGGAGTCATCATCCTTGGCGATACTCTTTATCTAGGAAGGTACACCTCAACCCCACCACACACCACACACCTAAAAACAAAATAACTCATTTTCTGTTTTCCGTGTGCTATTTTGCAGCATCATTGGTGCAACAATAATAGCGATTGGATTCTATACTGTAATGTGGGGCAAAACAAAAGAGGATATGGTCGAATTTGATGAAATCAGTGATCTGGAATCTGTGGCTACCCAAAAACATCCCTTGTTGCAAAGTTACAAAAATGAAGGGACAGAGAAGAGGTGATTAGTATGCAGAGTAATTCTCTCCTGTAAACAGATATGTATAGCTTATAATTGACTCGGTATGCAGAGAGTAATTCTCTCTTTGTAACATATATGTATTGCTTAGCTAAATTCAAATATCAGAAGGTAAAAGCTACTACCTTCTTTCTTTGCCTCAAAATTCTCCTCCCAATGAATTTCAGAATGCAATTTCCAGATTCTCTGTAGTGAGATGAAAATTCTACAAAATGTGGAGCTCTTGGTAGAAATTTGATGAACTAATCTCGGCTTAAGTGAGATCCTCGGGCAAAATAATAACGGCATTATTTTGACACCGAGAGTCTTTACTATTTTAAGATTCAGACAGGTACATACTTTGAAGAGCCACTACTTGTAGGTAAACTCAAATATATAACAAACGAGAGAGCAAAAGTGGCAAGCGAACTAGAAGACACTACCGTGGGATAAGAACTTCTAAACCTTTAGCAGCTGGCTTTCATGTCTTCAGGTCATCGGACATGGCTGAAGGGATACAATGCATGGCCAGAATATCTTTTGTTGCAGCTTTTGCCTTCTGAGTCTGTAGGACTACAATCTACACATTGTACAGACAAATTCAGTGAGAACAAACCAAAAAAATTTAGCATGATCAGGGTAGTCAATTGACCTTAGGATTGCCCAGGACATATTTGATCAAGCCAAGAATATCATTTTCTCTTTTTCTTTCTCATTTTTTTTTTTTTTCCTTTAGGGGTTTGAGGGGAAGATGAACCTGCTCATATTCAAGATCAAACTTCAAAAATTCTTCTTCACAGCTTTCCACCATGCTAGCCAAACTCTTTAGATTCTTGACAGGCATTCCATTGAAGGCATGGACCTGTATATACATAAACAGTTAAAGATTTAACAATACCAACAAATCACTCGTATCAAATGCTGAAATTGTCAGCTATAGTGTCAAAATTATTCTACCTGTATGTTGACTATATCTTCATATCCAACATTGATGTCAGCAACAAGCACCTAATACAATCTCAACAAGGAGTCGAGTAATGATTAGTTCAAATTTGGAAGTTTTTCACAGAGCAAGTCATGGAGGTAGTTACGAAAAGAGAGGGAAAAAACCTGAGAAACAACAACTAGCTGCTCATCTACCGATTGTGCCATTGCATGGAGAAGTTTGTCAAACAATTTGACTGGAGTGTCGACTTCATAATCTTTTCCATACTGGAGTTGTACAAGACAGGCAATAGAAAGTGAGAAGACAGAACCTTCACAAACATGGCAATAGAACTTCTAAGATTTTTTTCCAATTTAGACACAGCGGAAACTGATAGCACGTCTGTCTAAGCTTAAAAGTAACTTACGTTACTTTACTTTTTAATTTTATTTTTTTGAAAACATCATCGTATATGTTACTTCTTTTCAGAAAAGAACATAAGTGGTATATATAATAGTATCGTAGCAATATGTAACTTAAACCAACTTTGACCAACAAAAATATTATTTATTACATGGCTTATTTATTTATAAGAAAAACATGCAACTAAGCAGGGAAAACCAATAACAGAGTCAACACATAGTGAATATCTCAATAACGCACCTCTGAACGTAAATATGGAACAGAAACAGCAGAGAACACGAATCCACCAACAATGTAATACGAAGGTAGTCTGCCATTAATATGTGCAGGGATAAGGCGTTTGTGAGTGTCAAGTTTTTTGTTGAACTCAAGTACTTTGGAATTACGGAGGACTCTGACCAGAGCATAATCTCCAGTGTACTTTTGAGAGATGAGATAACTGAAACTAATTCGCTCTCCGTGTCTAAATGGAACTGAAAACAAAATCAGTTAAAGAAAATTAGATTGCTTCAACTAGTTGAAACTTCTCAGAAAATGCCTACTGTAAAGTAGCAAAGGATAAATATGTTACTCCTTGTACCAGACACCAATATAAAATAATTATATGAGATGGAATTAGAAACGCTAAAGTCCAGACAAACTGACAGAAATTACAGAAAAAAGCTAAAGATAGACCGATCAACAATCAAGCATGGCACAAAATAGATGAAAATGAGTAGATGCTGAAATTGATTGCATATGTCGTTAAACCTAATATACAAAAGAATTCAACTAACAATATCATTTACCATTCTTTTGATTTAGGAACTTCATCAATTACATAACCTTAAAATTCAGTTTGTTATGCAATCTAGCATTGTGATTTTCAAACAGATTCAATATGCACAAACTTTTCAAGACCGAACTTCTATGATAACTTTGTAGAGTTATAACACGATACACAAGCAATTTAAAGTGAAATCTGGGCAGAAACAAATGCACAAAGAAATGTTTCAGCAGTTATAACAGTAATTGTAGGAGTCTAAACAATGCTTCAATCAAACCCCTCAGGTTTATTTCAACACAATAAATAAGAACCAATAGAATATTTCAACTAGACCAACATATATTCAGTCACCATTAAAACATCAGTCAAATTAGGAACTCTTTTGTATAATTTACATAGGATGAGATTTCAAGAACATGGACCCAACTAGCAAAACACGTTCAAGCAGCTAAACCAAGGTGAAGTCAATAGTTGGGTCAGGTGGCAAAAAGTGCCAATGGTAATCAAAAAAAGACATCAATCAATTAAATCAATGGTACCTGTTCCATCATTAGCAATATCAACCCCGTCAAAGCTGAGGAGAACATCAGATGGCCTTAGAAGATGAGACTCTGGAGCTGTAGGCTCAATTCTTCGAATGCGGACACCCTTTTGGTCGGGGGACATTCCTGTGGACGTGCGCAAATCAAGATTCTCCATCTTTTGCCACTTAACCCCAAGGATTGGAAACCCTGAATTTCAGAGATGAAAAATCAATATTGTAACTTGTGGATGTATGAAATTTAACAGACACATATCAGCATTACCAATTTATGTTGCCCCATTTAAATTATCCTACCTGTATACACCCCATTTTTCTCATAGTCTTGAATGAAATGCATAATCACAGGAGTAGGAATGACATAACCAATGTTTTCCACATCTTCATGTTTCAGAGACTGAAACGCAATACCCACGCATTTTCCTTTATCGTTAAAAGCAGGACCACCAGAATTTCCTGAATTGATTGCAGCATCTATCTGAATAGTCAAATGAAAAATTACTACATTCATTAATATAAAATTTCCGTAAGAATATACTCCACACAGATACAACATGAATAAATCAATGAATTCAACCTGCAACCCTAGTAGCTCTGTTGAGCCATGAACATAAGACAGTATCTCCATGCGCGATACCACGCCACTCGTCACAGAAATTGTGTCGCCACCTATAGGATACCCCACAACAGTAACGGCATCTTGCAATGCAGGCAAATCTCCAAACTCCAAAGGTGATACTCCTTCCCAGAACTCGTCATCGCTCACAGTCAACATAGCTATTTCATAGACAGGAATCAGTATGTACCAACAGAGGCAAATAAAAGTAATATTAGAGGTCAAAAATTGGTTAAAGAAATTGTTAGTCAATCAATTTACATAGTTGTATCATTTTGATCACTGAACTTTTTCTTTACCAAATTCATGTCAATCTCAGTTTGTCTTTAGGGAATTGAAAAACAAAATTAAGGTCCGTTCTCATTATGTTTTCGATTTTCCAAAACAGAGAAAACACGTTGTCTTTTCTATTTTTGAAAACGCGAAAACAAGTTAAAATTTAGAAAAACAACCCAAAACGATTTCAGTTATAATCGAGTCAAAAATTTCAAAACGCAATTTGGGTGTTTTAAAAACAATTTTTCAAAATGCTAAAAAGATCACATTTTCAACAACAATATCAAAATGACACTCAAAACACAAGATGCAAAATGAATTCAAAACACAAAACAAAGAGAGCAGCCCCTAAGATTCTTTCTTGTTTCATAAATTGCTTTTTATGTTACTTTAGAACAGAGAATTTTAAAAGTAGAAGTGGTACAACTACCAACTATAAGCGCACCAACAAATTCTCCATGTCACGTTACTTTTCCACTAGCCATGACCATTAATCTAGACGGTGTGTTTAAGCTGAAATGCAAACGAAGCTCAGCAATTCATTCGAAAATAAGTTAGATGGATAAAGAAAAAGGGATGTATGGTTCGTACCGATATCACATTCTGTACCAATGGCAAGGACAGTGGCCAGATATTTGGTATCAGAACCGCGTTTTTTGAGCTTCACTTGTGTGTGATGCTCCACGGAGTGAGCATTTGTGAAAATTCTCCTCCCACCAATGATAAACCCGCTGCTGCTGGAGCTATACTGCCGCTTCCGCTGCCACGGAAGTGAGAAATTTGGTTCAGTGTGGACACAGAACACCTTCACTACAGAATCCATCGACGACGCTGCATTTGCTGCTGCAGCCACACTCTCCCACCTGACCTGCAGAGGCGCCGCCGCAGCCTCTACTATCACGTGCCCGTTATGTGCGATTAAGTCTCCAGCACCGTTGTACTCGTGTAACCTAGGAGCTCGCCCCTCCGGCAACGCGACGATGTCACTTCTGTCATCTGCGGGGTGATTACCACCCTTCTTAGGGCGTCCGCGTCCGCGGCGATGGGTATGGGAGTCCTGGGTAGCTTCAGTAGGCATCGCGGCCACTGCTTCGTTGACCACGGCGTTAGAAGTGGAGGCTGATGCGGCAGCTTTAGCTTCCGCCACCGCATTTTTAGGTTTTCTTCCTCTTTTCCGCTTCAGGTTTCCCATTATTACAACTAATTTTCTGGGTCCGTGTTTCGAGAAGATGATGGGCTTATGCCGTCAGTTTTTCACTCCAAGTAGACTTATCCCAGACATCATGGTCTCGTCTTGGTCATAATCTTAGGTGAGCCAGATCATGATTCAAACCTAGCCCTGAATTTCACTATTTTCATGATACATTTTTCTATTTTTTTTTTTTAAACTACACAATATTTAATAAAATAATATTAAACGTAAATTCAAAAATTTTCATTATTTTTGAACTATATATTCTTTATTAATCTACTATTTCAAATACATTCTACAAAAAAAAAAAGGCCTCAAACAAGCCCCTAGTCCTTGTTTGGCCCCTTTTTTTATAACTCAATTTTTATTATTTTTAACTTGGCCCTGTTTGACAACTATTATATTGGGAAAAAAATATTTTGAATGTTGATTTTTAGCAATTGTGTGTTTGAAAGTAAAAAAATTTTGAGTTTACTACAAAATATTTTATTGTATAAATGTGTAGTTGAAATTAAGTATGCAAAGAAAAAGTGCTTTCAAATAATGGTTGTCAAACAGGGGCATATCTTCAACCACATGTTTTGCTCCCGTTTGAAAACTATTAAAATGAGTTTTTGAGAAAAAATTATGGCTCGTTTGATAACCATTAATTTATTTTATGGTTTGCTATATGACTATTTTCAACCACGTATTCATACAATAAAATATTCTATACGTATATCAAAGAAATTTCCTCGCTTTTTAATAACACATTCTCCTAAAAATCACTATTCAAAACCTTTTTTTTCTACAATAATAGTTGTCAAACATGCTCTAAGTTTGGAAATAATTTTTTAAAATATAAAATGTGGCTAAAAAGTGGAAAAATTTTGTATTTAAGTGCGAAATATTTAGTCCATGTTTGTAAGTATATTTTATGCATTTATTTGAACCATATTATTAAGTTTTTTATCATCGAGGTGTTAAATTTTACTTAAGTTAATTTTCTTTTATTTCAGTGTGGATCCGTTTCAAAGCAATTAGAAAATAAAGAATTGTCAATTGACTATTAAATAGAAATTTGTGGACTAAATCTCACTTGAATAAAGTTGGAGGATCAAATCGAAAAGAGAATAAAGAAATGACTAACTTGCATTATATGGATGATTTGAGGACTTTGAAGCAAGCATTAATCTAATTGGGCTTTTTTTTTTAATTTAGACTTGCAATGTGTAATCAATCAAGAGTAAATTAGGCCCACTGCCCTATTAACCTAACTAAATTGAATAATATCATTTAAAAACTAATTAAACCATTCAACACGTAATTAATACATCCTAAACCTAAAACCTAAACCCAATTCAGTAAAAACCCACTCTTCATCATATAAACGCTTTCCTATCCTTAACAGCGGCGATTTCCTCTCCACGAATCTCTCTCTCCATCCATTTTTCGTCACTTTCGAATCTGTCTATCTCAGTTCATCTTTCATCTTCCACTTTCTCATTCTCCTATTCGTGGGTATTTTAAACACTAGACAAAAAAAAAAATCCAAATCACAATAGCAGAAACCTTAAGTTGTTTCGATCCAAAATCAAAGGCTCTGACCTCAATTTCGAATTATTCACCACGACACCAACGCCTCCCCGACAATCGATTTTGACTCCTATTGCTACAGTGGTTGGAGAATGTGGGTTGAAGAGGAAATGAAATGTTGATAAAGAATCAACTTCAAAGAAGAAGAACCGATTTTTGCTTACTCTCAGGTGGCTTCATTGTCATTTACCAAATTACAAAAATTTCTCTGACTGTCTATTACTATTGGATTGACGATATGGAGATTGCTTGGTAGTGGGTTTCCTATGTGCTGGTTTCCAAGAGGGATGAGGCAGTTGCTAGTGATATATATTGAGATGGATGGTGGGTTTAGTAATTCTTTCCAGAGCCTGTTGGATAATTTTTATGAATTCTATCATTTCACTGATTCGTATTACAAACTCAAAAAAGCGACAAAAATTCAAAAAAAATGACAAATTACAATTAAAAAGAAGTGGCACAAACAAAGTAACAAACACTCAAAAGTGATGAAATATATAAAAAAAAAGTGACAAAAATAGTATTTTGGTGATTTTCTCGTTGACAAAAATCCGTCTATAATCAAATTCGTGCAAGATAAGAAAATCATTATGATATAAAGAAATTTTCACTTTCCACACACCTCCAGCTATTTCAACATTTATTTGCAATGGTATTTGCACATTGCTTGTAACTAAGCTAGTTTAACTTTGACGTATAACATGCCAAATTCTGCTCTCAAAGGATTTCTATTCTCATGCTATAATAGTTGATCAACTCACTTTTTTATTTGTGTAACTTCTTTTAATTTATGTCACTTTTTTTAAGTCGTCACTTTTTAAAAAAAAATTTATCACTCTTTTGAATTTTTGTCACTTTTTTTAGTATTTATAATTTTATTTTATTTTTTTTGAATTTTTGTGTCTTTTTTTTTAGTATTGTCACTTTTTTTAGTCACCTTCTTGATTTCTATCACTTTTTTTTATTGACAAACATCAATTTTTAATAAAAGAAACTGTGTGTGTCATTTTTAATTAAAAAAAAGTGACACTTAACTTTCAAAAGTGGCATTGTGTAACTTTTTTTTATTAAAAAGTGACAATTTTTAT
Source organism: Fraxinus quadrangulata (assembly GCA_903798255.1). Lineage (NCBI taxonomy): Eukaryota > Viridiplantae > Streptophyta > Magnoliopsida > Lamiales > Oleaceae > Fraxinus > Fraxinus quadrangulata. The sequence continues at coordinate 3,020 of CAIGRB010169050.1, read as the reverse complement.
ATAAAAAATGACATTGTGTCACTTTTTAATATTATACAGTATTTTTTACTTCCAAAAATTTTTTTCATATAATTTTTCAAAAGACCCTTAATTTTAAGGGGTATTTGTGTAAGTTGCCCATCAATCAATTAGCTGGCAATTAAAATGACACATTGGGACCAATTGGAAAAAAAAAAGGATGAAAGTTCAATTGGAATTGGACCCTTTTCCAGAAGAATAAAAATGAAAATTATATGGAGGCCTACTTTTAAAGATTGCATTTCAAAAATCATAATTATAGTTTCTATATACAAAAATCAGATGATAATACAACATTTTAATATTAAATAATAATATCATAAAATTCAATTAATTATATTCTCACACCTCAAACCCTAATATTCATTTCTTTCTTCATTCTCAATCCACTCTATCTCTCATTCTCTCCACCTCATCGTCGTCGCCAAAAGCTAAGATGTCGGAGCAGCCCTGCACGAGGCAGTGCACCGCCGTCGACAGGGGGCTTCGGCGAGACTTCTCTTCTACAGCGCTGCACGCAGTGAATGGTCGTCGTGACAGTGGTTTACATGTTTTTGGAAATGGTTTTTGTTGGTGGAGATGGTAGTAGATCTAGTAGTGGTGGTTAATATGATGGTGGACATGGTTTTGTTGGATCAACGATGGATCAAGTAGGGTGAATCGACAATGATGTTGTTGGATCTGGCGATGGAGGTAGCTTTGTTGGATCTAGTGGTGGTGGTGGTGGTGATTTTGTTGGATCTGGTGGTGGTTATTTTATAAATAAAATTTAATAATATCTGATTTTTAAAATTTGAAATTTTATTTTGTAGTTTTGAAATGGATCATAGTTAAATTTTTATATATGAATTTTTCCCAAAATAAAGGCAAAAGGTATGGGGAAAAAAAGGAAAAGCGAATAGACGCCTTTTTGGCAAAAATAATTGCGGCAGCTGATTAGAATAAAAGGGGAGAATTGAACTAAAAAGCGGGGAGGGGGGAGTGAGAAAAAAGCAGAGACGAGACAGGAAGCTGCAGGTGGAAATTGGAATAAAAAGGCAGACCCGCACACGCATAGAGAAGACCGAAGACAGCAACAAGAGAATTAATTTCAGATTTTTGTACGATAATTCATCAACAATTGTATGGGAATTAATTATGTTCCGTCAATTTCTCGATAATATCGTTTGATAAGTGTATTTTCTACACTTATTTGGGGATTGAAACAATATGATTTTATTATTCTTTTGGCAAAATACAACATAAATTGTGTTATATTGCATCTTATAGGTCAATATTTGATGAAAAATTGGAGAAAAGAATGCAAAAATGACAAAATTCAAAGTTTAAGAACCTACTTGCAAGTAATCAATAGTTGATTCGGACTTCAAGAAAATACTTTGAAGATTGCTAGGATGACAATTGGA
>CAIGRB010169023.1:24489-79799 GCA_903798255.1 Fraxinus quadrangulata | reverse complement strand
TTAATGCGCGACTAGGCGTGCCTAGGTTAGCTTTGGTTAATTTTTTTTCCTTTTTAAAAAAATATTTCATTTGACTTGAAATTCAAGTTTTTAAATTATTTATCATTTTTTTTTAAAAAAAAAGGTTTATCTATAAAAAAAATTAGAAAATGGACGAGCTCGAATCACGAGCCACGAGCTGAGTAGAAGCTCGGCTAGTTATAAACGAGTCGCGAGCTTCACGAGCCGAACTCGTATGCATTAGAGTCCAGTTGAGTCATTGCCACCTCGAATGTAGTCTATCAAATACAATCATTTAGCCCATATTTGACACACATTCTTTCAAGAAAATTCTTTCAAAACTCATTTTTAACCACACATTCTTTAATAGAATAATATTTTTCATCACATCAATAATTTTTCCTTCTTTTTCAACCACACATTCTCCATCACATCAACAATAAAAATGCATTCTTTTTCCAAAAATGTGTTCCAAACAGGGACATAAGGTTATGATCCCCAANGAACCATTTACACTTGAATAATGTTATTTATAGAGAAAACTATCGGTAGTCGCTTTACGTGACATACATGTGACTGTTTGTTATTTAATACATTAATGTAGTAATTTTTACTGTTTTCATGCATCAAATAACAAACTAGTACGTGTATACCACGTAGGGCGACTAACAATAGTTTTCACTGTGAATAGTAATATTCTTTACTCCTCCATTAATATTCTTATTTTTGAACTTCATTAATGAAAGACATGAGCCACTTAATTTCTTATGAGTAACTTAGCCAGTAATGCTTGAAGTCAGGGTAGGGATGTCAATGGCCGAGCCACGAGCCGACGAAGCTCGGCTCGTTACTCGTGGGCCAAGCCGCTCGGCCCATGAGCTCCGGCTCGTGAGCTCATCCAAAAAAAAAAAAAATTTTTTAACTATACAGACCGTAAAAAAAATTTAAAAAAAAAAAAAAAAAATTTGACGAGCCGCTTGTCAAAAACGAGCCGAGCCGAGCCTGCTCGGCTCGGGCTCATCTTTTTGACGAGTCCAAGCGGCTCGTGGCTCGTAAAAAACGAGCACCTCTAAGTCAGGGGCAGAGCCATCACCCGACGACTCCTTGGAGCCACCTGAACTGGCTCTGCCAATTTTTTTTTCTTATATTGGGCCGTCACTTGACGGTCGCCCGCGCTTACCTGGATTCTTGCCACTACTCGAAGCACAAGTGTAACCTATGACCAAAAGATTCTAAAGGGAAAGATTCTAAAGGAGCACCTAAAGGCTGAAAGCTTTGCTTTTACAGATTCTAATTTTTGCCTCAGCAGCTTTGGCATCTCCTTTCGAGCCATGAGAAATTAAGTATCTAGCTAAGGTCCCGCACTCACATTTGCTCTGTCTATAATTTCCTTTCCTTTTGATCCCTTCTCATCAAACATCTATCTTCCAACATGGATTCAAAACTACACAAACTCCTCTCAACAATACTATTCTTGTCAACAATTCTTAGATACACGTCCCCAACGATGGCAGACGAATGCCAGTATCCGTGCTATCCGCCACCGACCGGCACCAAAACAACCCCTCAGGTTGGATACTTTCCATATAATCCTCCATCACCTTATCTTGGGAATGATGATGTGCCACCTCCACCAGAGCCTATTTTGCCTTGGTTTCCCTTTTACTACAGAAAACCGCCCCATGAAGATCAGTCTCCATCTACGGCCCTCCGCGGATCAAGAACCATGACCGTCATATTTCCTCTTCTTATTCTTGTTTTCACTTTTGTTTTTCAATAGAGGATATTCATCCGCGTTAAAGCGGACGTTTTAGCTGCTTTTCTTGACATTCATGTCCTAAGCATGACCTAACGTGTTAAATTTAGATTGAAGTTTCATGTAACTAAGGCATTGCATGCCGTGATTGTAGGTGGGATTTCCTAGTTTGTTTGGCTTAACCATTCGAATTAATAAGTAATTTTGCTTGTGAAATCCATCCATTTTGATCAATGATCCTTAAATGTGCACCTAGACATTCTATGTGGAACTTTTGAAGGGTATAAAATAGTTTAATTGTAGTTAGAACACTTGTCCTTATTTTTCAAGAGTAATGCTAGAGGTAAAATAGTGGATATCACAAATTTGATTTTAATCTCACCTGACATCTATAGCATTATTCAATTTTCATTAACAAATAAAAAAATAAACAAATTGACCCCAACAAGTAGAAACCACATACCGGTTGATGTGGAAAAGGTATAGAAATGTGTGGGCGCATGGACGGCGGAATCCGAACACGAATGCATGCTCACTACTTCGCTTGCTTCGATTTCGAAATACTAAGATGTTTAACTATATAATTATATATCATTTATTAGTACATAAAAAATGCTACAGTTCAAGAATAGCAATCACTATTCAAGATGAATTTAGGTAATTTATAAAGTGGTCATATATATTTAATTATTCTCACGGTCATACTACATACTTAAAACTCTTATCGTGTAACTCTGTGCAATACACTCAAAGCTATACTCATTGTACTAGTATCACTACTCTCGAGAACCTCTTGCACAATCGAGATAAATGCATACTCCAGTTAGTAGAGTAGCTAACCTTACGACCTTATTGAAACGAAGTGTCAACTTTGCTCACCAATCCATGCAATTAATTATCGATCTACAAAGTGTCTACTATACTTATTAATGCAAGCACCCAAGTTGTATGCCACTAATTAATCAAAGGCACTTGATGACATGATAAATGTAACATTTTGTTTAAGACACAAATAAATAATAAATATTTATTCAATAAAATTCAGAATGTTAGGCAACTACGGTAAAGTCTTAAGACTTTTGAATACATTTCCGAGCCGTGCTTTATGCCCCGGCTCAATGACCGGGGCATATACAGGGGGGCATAAACAGGGGCGCCGGTCATTGAGCCGAGGCATAAGGTTTTGTCATACATATCCCAACCTTTACAACTTATAAACATTTATAGGGTGTCCCCTGTTATAGGGTGGCGCCCCTGTTTATGTCCCAGTCATTGAGTCGGGACATAAGATTTTGTGATACATATCCCAACCTTTACAACTTATAAACATTTATAGGGTGGCGCCCCTGTGTTATAAGATGGCGCCCCTGTTTATACCCCGGTCATTGAGCCGGGGCATAAGGTTTTGTCATACATATCTCAAGCTTTACAATTTATAAACATTTACAATTAATGGACCATCTTTTAGTGGATAACTAAGTAATTGATGGCATTGATTAATTGGTCCAACATACGCTAGGGGTACAAATTTGCCAACTGTTCAATTAAAAGTAAAGGATTTTGTGTAACATCCCTGATGTAGTCGGATGTGGAAAGGGAGACAGAACTCATGCCATTTCGGGAAATTATTAAGTGATCTAAACCAATTCTAGTAGACGTCAACAATTGCTACTACATATTTTGTAGGATCCAAAATTTAACTCTCACTTATTATCCACATATTTTTAGAAGTTATAACTTATAAAAACCTAAAATTATTGGACAATTTAGGAATCGATAACATCAATTCATGCTCAAATAAGTAGGTTTCTTGGAGGATTTGTTCATTTTTTTAAAAGGAGAAATGCCTTTTTGTTATATTTTCATACGTTAGATGTTATTAGTTATTTCAAACAAATATTTAAATTAGATATCAATTAATGGTGTTCTGTCTTACATTGCACTTATTTAAGATTTGTCGATATTCTCATTAGAAATTTAACATATTCAGACAAAAATAATAGAAAATCTGATATCAACATATTAAGCTGAATGACCAAACACAAAACATCAGATTCGTCTCAATAATGCATATGAATATATGTAACACAGATACATCAATGAGATCTTATTCATAGAACATAGCCTTTATGAAGCTTGTTTCAAAAAACATTCAAACACCACAACATAGCCTTTATTTGAAACTTACAAACATCCTCAATATAGTTGTTCAAAAGAATCTCAATCTCAGGGAGAGCTTGTCAATTTGGACACTAGCTTATTGAGGTTCGTGTCTGAAGTTCCACCTTCACTAACGGCTTCTTTAGCCAATGTTTTCCATTTGATACAATTTTCCTTTATCTCTCCAGTCCTTCCACCTTCCATTACTTTCCTTATGCAACCTTCGATTTCGTCTCTCCCTGCAATGCCATTCTTATCGCACTTCACTCTTACACCCACCTTCCATACATCCTGGATGAACTTGGCGGTTGTCGGTTGATCTGCCCACATTGGCATCCCCACGATCGGTACTCCTATACTTAGTGCTTCAATCACTGAATTCCACCCACAATGTGAAACAATGCATCCCACAGCCTTGTTCGACAGTACTTCCAACTGTGGACACCACTGCACAATCAAACTCTTATCAGATGTTTCTTCTTCAAAATTTTTGGGCAATTTTTCGACTTCAAAATCCTTTACAATCCATAGAAAGTTGTAATTGCTTCCCTTTAAACCAAACGCGAGCTCCTCCATTTGCTTTGCATCTGGACTAGCAAAGATGACACTGCTTAATGACACATAAACAACAGATCCTTCTGGCTTGGTGTTCAGCCAATTTATGCAAGTGGAGTCATCCCGTGGCGCACCGAGTCCATATGCTCTGTCATTTTCAATGAAGTTGTCGAGATAAAAGGATGGAATTGTTGGTCCGACTGTCATCATTGGACATAATTTTGACATTGCCTCTAGCACCTGTTCTCAAGATACAGTTTAATTAGTTTGGTTAATAATCTGAAAAAAAAAAAAGACCAATTCAAGCAGTTACCTGTAAAAATTCACAAGACTTGGTAGACTTATTTATCGTTTAAAATGATTGCTATAAAAAATGATTTGACTCAGTTCATAGTCCTTAGTTTAGCGGGGCATTAGTTTTGTTCATAAATGTATTAGTAGGGGCACTGATTGTACGTGGTAAATGCGAATGAAGGAACACTATGAGCGTGTTTTTATTTCCCTTGGAAAAGTGAAGTTGAGAACCACCAAGTAGCAATATGAGGCAGAGAGAGTATATAGCAAAGTGAGGTAGCAAGAGTATATAGCAAAGTGAGGCAGAGATTGCATATAGCTAGAGCTTTCTTTCTCTTCATTATGCACCACAATGAGTTCTGAAAATTTTGCATCAACTGCAATACGGGCTTTGATGGTCACTATGATCATTGCAGCCTATCAAATGAAAATTATTTAAGGTGAAGAGTATTGGCAAGTTGTTGATTCTAGGGTAGGAGAACCAATAGATGGTGTTTTAATGGATATGCAGAAAGTCGATCTGGGAGGGCAGAAGTTGCAGAATCTCAAGACAAATAATCATGTCCAAGACTTTAATCAGTCAGTCTTGGGAACAAATCCCTGCAAAGACATCTCCAAACATATTTGAGATATATATGAAGAAGAAATATCAATGGACACTGAGGCAAAAAGCAAACTAGCTACAAGCACTCCATCAGAGTTTCAATACCCTTCGTATGAAGTCATGTGAATTCGTTTCTAACTTTTTCTCAGAAATATAAATGGAGGAATTACCATAGCGACAAAATTCTTTGATCGATGACACCAAAGTTTAATTTGGTTGTCCTTACTATGAAGGGGTCAAAAGACCCTGATATCCTAACCATTGATGAATTGTCTGGATCACTTATCCCAGCCCTGTACGAAGGATTTTGACTAGTATTTCGAATATCGTGCACTTGCAATTTGAAATAAAAATCTCAACTGACAACCAATCTTCATCACGAACTGAGTAGATTGAGGAAGAGGTAGAGGAAAAGTTAGGAAACAAAGATAGCATATACCTACACTAGAAACCAGAAAATAACAGAAATAAAGATAGTATATATTTCCAAAGGATGTTACAATTCAAGAGCTCCCATACGAATGTCAGTGACACAACCAGAACTTGAGTGATTTAGGTGTCACACCTATGGACAAATTAAAATTATCTCTAAATTGTATATGTGGAGATGAGTATGCATTTTCTGATTTTGATGACTCATTTCAAAATGATGTGAAGCTTGAAGGCAATTCAACGTATTCAGTATAGGAAAAGGGAATGGTAACCGTTCAAACAAAACTAATTATATACAGTTAATTGTCTTTGTTCCACATCTAAAGACCAATTTGCTTAGTGTCGGTTGGCTTCAAGAGCAGGGATATGAAACTTCTACCAAAGTTGGAGATTGCCAAATTTAAAACAGAAAACTGAGTTTAATTCTCCAACTCAACATAATTGCGAAAACGATGTTTCCACCGTATCTCCACAATGCTACTCATTCCTGTTTTTATGTTAGATTAAAGGAGGTGGTGACAATAGTTTTTGCTATAGGCATCTTAACTTTGGTTGGTTAAAAGCACTACAATAGAAGTGAAAAAAGGTAGCAGGTCTCTCATAATTTATGTGTCCTTAAGTTTGTGGAACATGTGTTGTTAGCAAACAACATTGTGGTCCTTTTCTAAAAGTGAAATCATTGAGAGTATTGGACTAGAGCTAGTTCGTTTTGACATATTCAGGCTAATAATTTCAACTTAATGGAGGTAAACAGTATTTCACTACTTCAATCATGATTATAACCAAAAGAGTTTTTGCAAGAGAAATCAAATATTTTATTAGCTTTTGAAAATGTTAAAAGTGATGGATGATAAAGAAGCTAGGAGTCAAATATAAGTTTTTGGCACTCATCATGGAGAAGAATATAGCCCACGTGAATTTGAACAATTTTCTAAGATGCATGGTATTTAGAAGACTGAAAAAAGCAGATTATGCGCATCAACATAAACAGCGTGCCAAAGGAAAAATCAGATAATTTTATAACTTATGAAGTCCAATTAATAGAATGCAAGGCTTTCCCTTCTTTCTTTTCATCCCTGGCACATGTATGAAGTCCTCTATTTCTATAATTAATTAGTATCTTTCCAACATCCAAACATTGGATTCTTCTACAAAAAGTATGTCTTCGCAACTTGGAAAACTTAAATTAAATCTAAACATATTTGCAACCTGTAAAGATCGATAATTAATTAATTTCCTATAACATACATTAATAAAATATTTCAGATATTACTTGCGCTGTGTAAGGTGGCCGACCAAGGATAAGAATATGGTGATCAGGGATAATATATGGTGGTCGATAGAACAGGGATATCCCTCAGCCAAATAGGCCAGCCGAAGTTCCCATACACTAACACGAGATTGGAGCCTTGAGACAGGTCGACATAACCTATCCTAATCAAATATCTTCCAGTCGATATAACATATATGGTCTCAGGAGACACCGTGTCCTTTTTCTCATGCCGTATTTTGGGGAACGGAATTCCTATATGAAGGGGAAGGAAATCACAAGTAGATCATTCTTATGTGATATGCATATTCTCTATATTAATCTCTTCACCTATACAGATTCTTCTGCTGCAGTGGCAACAGGGATACAGCCCCGCCACTTTTGCAGGTGTCTGAGCCATCTATCGCCCGGTCACTAAAGAGAAGCATTCACATCATCATCATATTTTGTTTCGAAATCACAAGAATAAAAATTTGAATACAGTAAAATTGAAGAATTAAATCACCATAAGAAATGAACAATTAACCTTTTTCTTGAACTCACCTCTTTTTCCATCTTGTAAAATGTGTTAACTACAGCAAAATCAGCTTTTTCCACTGTCGAGAACTGACTAGCCATTAGAGTAAAATTTCCCAGATAAATCCCATATGATGGAACATCCTCAGGCTGAAGCAACGGCAGCCCAGGAATGGTGACTGGTGATTCCACGGGGTACGGAATTAATTTGTGATAGTAATAATACTCAACTAAATTAACACCGGAATGTTGAGTAAAGAACTCAATCGCAACTAATCCAAATTTCTTTGGTACTTCAACAACCCAAGGCAACAGCGAATCATAAATGACACCAACAATTGGATCCCCTAAACTATCATATTTCTCAATGAGTTGGGCTATAGATTCTGACCCATGTTTCGTGAATCGAACAACAGAATCGGGCACACTCTGTCTATCAAATATGTCATATTCATCGTCTCCATCTGATATTGTTTCGATTTGGATCAAACCAGAATTTTCTTTCAAATTTTTCTTACCATAGAATTTGGTGAGTGTGAGTGTGGCTTTGAGCCCTTTGCAGACCAAACGCTTGCAGAGTTGCATCATGGGATTGATGTGGCCGTGGCTTGGGAATGGAACTGCCAAAATCCGACCCTTCTTTTCCTTATCCATGGCTTCTTTCCTTCTTGCTTTCTTCTGTGAATCGCCTGGTAATGTTATGTCTACAGTGGACAATACTAATGCCACTGAGGTAATTCAAATCAGGAAAATGCTGTGTGTAAGGTACACATAGCACAACTTCCCTGTCCCCAGTGCCGTTTGAGCTCATTGACTCATTCTGTCACGCAGCAATAAGACGTACGGTTTAATATTTTAACAATTTTTTCATCCAATCAACACTTACAAACACATGCAATAAAAATAATATCAAGATAAAGTGTACCAAGTATCATTTCTCTGCTGAAAGAATTTTAGATAGTAATGATAAAGAAAAATTATTTAACCAGTCACATTATTATTTTTTATTTTCATTCTTCTATTCATTTTCAACTACATATTTTTCAATAAAATAATATTTTCTATTACATCAATAACATTTCTTTCATTTTTAACCACATATTTCTCATTACATAAATGCATTTTTTAACCCTAAAATGTACACCAAACATGAGCTTAACTACTTTTATAACAGTGTGCTTCTTCCGCGCCCACTCCTTTAACCCAAATTTGGTGGCCAAACCTTTAATTTGGTAAAAAACTATATTTTTGAATAGTATTTATTTTAAAAATGTGTAGTTTACGTGTGAATATTTTATTACGTGAATATATGATTCAAAATAAATTAAACTAAAGTAAATTAAATTAAAAGCCACCAAACATGGCCGGTCCGATTAAAAACTAGGTTATTGGATTGCTTTTTTGATATTGATTGTCATTAGGAATGGTAAAAAATTCGTTCAATTTGATACTCGCGGTCACGTCCTCGAATGGTACGAAGATTATCTGCCTAATCGGGTAAACGGGACGGGTACGGGAAATATAGCTCTTGTCCCGCTATCCGCTCCGATTAAAGTTAATTTCAAATTTAAGTATTTTATCAAACAAAAAAATAAAAAATTATCATCATTTAAAAAAAACATAGGTTGTTCTTAACAAATTAGAAAAAAATATAATAATATTTACTAACGAAATACATAAAAAATAAAAAATCGGGGCAGGTCTCCTACCCCACTCCGTCTCGATCCTATCTAGAACCCTCCCTGTCCTGTCTCGTTTTAACCGAGTATGGGAATGGAACAAATTAACAAAATTACCCGTCGGGACTGGAGAGAATGATTGTCAATTTTGGCTAAATATGACAACGGACAAGACGAGATCAGGACGGCATTTTCACCTCAATTTCTTGCCTTGAACTCATACCCAGTTAAGGTGGGGGCTGCTATCTCGTTACCTCCCCGTTTAATTTTTTGTTTTTTAAAATATTTGTAGTTGTTAAAAATTGTTACTTCTTTTCAAATTGTAGAAAAGCTCATATTTCCTATAAAATGATGATGATTTTTTTCCCCTTTTTGTGAAAATGAAACTTGAATTTTGTAATGAACTTTAAATGAGATGAGGACTATGTTCCACATACCGCCCATGTTCCCATCTCGGAGCAACGACTCCCGTCCCATATTTGTCCAGTGTATCCAATTAAACGAGAAATCTCCACCCCATTTGGAACAAGACTTGTGAGTATAAGAGATTTTTGCCATCCCTAATTTTGGCAAGCTCAATGAATGGTTCAAGTTAGCATCTGTTTGACAATCGCACTTTCAAAAAAAAAATGCTTTGAATGGTGATTTTTAAGAGAATTTGTAGTTAAAAAGTATGAAATTTTTTAAAATTTTATGTGAAGGATATTTTATTGTATAAATGTGGTTTAAAATGCATATATAGAAAAAAAAAAGTTAGAAAAATATAATTGTCAAACAAGGAATTAATATAGTTGGATAATTCAATCAATGAGTGGACCACAAGGGTTAGGTTGGTTCAAGTTAACCTACCAGAACAGTCATTCAATGAGACGGAAAATGGTGGATCCACAAAATGTTTGATTAATTATGAATATGAAGTTAAAATTTGATTTCAAATTATATAGAATTTATATTTATTTTCCCAACATGCACTTTTGAGTTTTACTTTTACTTTTCCTTCTCTCTTTCCTTTTCTTTCAATTTCTACTAAAATTTATTATTTTATCATTTTTCTCTAAAAGAACCAACATGTGTCCAAATATTTTGTCGCAACCTTCTCGTTTCTTCAGCTGCGTCTTCAAAGTTTTAGTGACACGTATTTTTAATATTTCTTTTACAAGTGAATTTGTGTTTTACTAAAGTTTTGTCACTTTAACATTCAGCGACGTATCAAAATTTGATTGAAAAAACAAACACGAAGTTGGACAACTCATGCAACTGTCGGTAAACATGAGCTGGATATTGAATGACTACTTTATAAAAGTAAAAAAAGTTGAGGACAACTTTACAGTACATAAAATGTTGAAGATTCTAGTGTTGCATTTGATATAAGTTGAAAACTATAACATAATTTTACATCTACATAATAATAAAATTGAGCAATTTCCCACAATTTTCCATCTACATAAATCTCCAAAAATAAATTACGCAAAATTGATTTGACTTCCAATCAAGAGCAATAGTAGACGAGTCACTCTCGATTGAGCAATGCATCGAATATGTTGTATAATGATTATATGTAATAATAATAATAATAATAAAAATAAAGATGTTGAAGAAACATTGTTGAATGATAGTACCCTCCTCTTCGGAAAAATTTAATTGAGTTCTTTAATTAATATTATTTTGATAGCATATTGGAGCCCCATTTTTTTTATGAAATTTTGGAATAGTAGTTTGACAGGGAATGTGTGGTTAGAAAAAAAAATAAAAAGGTTTACGTGTAATATTATTTTATTAAAATATGTAGTTTAAAATAAGAGAAAAAATATATATTATGAAAATAATGAATGCCAAACAAGGCTATAACTTTATACTTTCAAAAAAAAAAAAAAGGTACCAAAAAAGGGCTATAACTTTCGTAGTGTTCTGCCTCTAACGACGACAATTCAGTGTGTGGAGATTATTTAGGGTCTAAATATAGGATAAGAAAGACTTATATAAATGGGCTCAAAAATACCATTTTAATCAATTTTGGCCTATTAACCTAGAAGTCCAACCCAACAATTAATTGTGTAAATCTCTTATATTTATCGATTTAACGTATTTCTCATTTTCAATATTCTAATTCTCATCATTTGTATATGATCCATTAGATTCTCGATCACGATAATAAATAATGTGGAGGTAAATTAAACTCAATTAAACTCAATTTTGGCCTTTTCAAGTTTTTTTTTTTTTTCCTGGAACTTCCATATAGATTTCAGTATCCTATTTCGATAGTAGGTACACCTAACACTCAAAATTTCCCTATATTTAAACACGTGAACGTGGTAACCCACGAAGCTAGAAAGGGCCTGAACGAGGCTCAGCCCATTTTGTCTTGCCCACATCCCAAGGCCCAAACAATCAATTCTTCAGCAGGATAGAAGTACTGGCCTGATCAGGAGCCCGTCCACTTCTCAATTTCTTTAAAGCAATAATGAACTAGAAAATTACACTCAAACCTACTTTTTATCTTCTCATTTCGAAAACCAAATACAAAGTTATCTTTCTACAATCAGGTGCACCCATCCAACCCCATTCCATCCCTACCCCACTGCACCTGCCCCACACCCCCATCCACATACCCCAGTACTTCACCCACAAAGTTGTGGTCCAAGTGGTAGGGTGGCGATGATGGTGGTAGTGTGTTGGAAGTGATGATGGTGGGTTGTGGACCTAATGCGATCAGCATTTTGGGTGGTGCCGGTTGTGGAGAAGATGAAGGGTAATTAATGATCAGATAATTTGTTAATTGTAACCAATTAATTTTAAAATTTGTGATGAATAAATAAGTTATAATCATTTAATTTGATATTTTGTAATCGGGAAATAAGTTGTGACCAATTAATTTTATAATTTATAATCGATAAATAAGTTATGATAAATTAATTTGATAGTTTGTGATCGATAAATAAATTATGACCAATTAATTTGATAGTTGATGATCGATAAATAAATCGTAACCTATAAAAATTTGTGATTTATGACTAAATTTGTAATTGTGAACAACATTTTATGTCTTTGTAATTGTGACGTTCTATGATTTGTAACTAATACGTAATAGTGACCATAAATTATATGTTATTGTGATCTTAATATATTTAATTGCCTAATTAATTAATATCACCTGAGTTTTGAAAAAAATCCACAAGTTTGTAAAGTTTGAAAGTGTATATTTAAAAGTTGATGATTATATATTTTTCCCACAATGAATTTCAGGATACTTTACTTCTCTTTTCATTATCACACATACATAACTACAAATTATATTTGTTTTGTATTTTTTTTTTTTTGGTGGTTGTTGAATTTATAAAAATTAATCGACTAATTTCCAAATGGGTTTTTTTTTTTCACTTACTTTATCTTGATTTCCTCGTACTACTTTAATTCACATCTAAAAGATTACATAATGATTTTATCATCTGAGGAGCCATGGGACAACATATATCTTTTGCACTGGGCTACTATATAAAAAAGAAAGAACATTGTAACAAAAAATAGTATATGCTTTAGATCAAGACAACAAAATTACGATGATACACTAAACACAAATTACATGAAAAAAAAAAAAAAACATGAACTTGAGTGACTCCAATTATTATATCTTCGTGTTCATTGATAGCTACATATCTTCCTCCAAGAAAAATTGAATTGTCAACCTCCAAATCCTAGTGACATTATTTTGTCCATAAATCATGCTGCATGTACAATATTGATTGATAACATCCTATTTGATATCATCATATCCACATATTTTTAAAAAACGGTTTTCTACGTCACATACTAGGATTTTGACAACATATGATTGTCAACCGTTGTTGTCAACCAATGTTGTATACTTAGCTATATTCTATGTCCATTTACACTTCGATCCACTCAATTATTGCAAGAATATGAACCATTACCATCTCCTCAATCTAAGCTAAGGTCACATGAAAAAAGTACATAACTTTAGTAGCATTCAAAAATGGACATATAAATGACAAAGCACTATATCATCCACTACTAGACCCTATTACTCAAAGATGAAACTTCTCCACTCTACTTGGAATAAATCATCTTCCAATGCAATTACAAACTCAAAAACTCCCCCAATTCAATAATGGGATTCTCAATCTATATGCTTTAATTATATCCATTTCACATCCTTCTCCCTTTTCCCCCTTTATTTTTTAGTTAAAGCATCATGGAAACACAAAGGACTTGCACATTTCAACCTTCGGCAGGCCCCCACATGAAGTTGTCACGTTTTAAGTTATCTATGGCTACTTTAATTAGCACTAGATGGATAAACTTTAGAAAATTTAACGTCTTCAAGAAACTACGAAGTAATGGGAATTTAAAGATAGATACAAAATTCTATCGGAAAAAATAGTTAGTAGAAATTATAGATAACCAAATTTCTACGAAAAGTATACTATCCAAGATTTGACTAAGCTCTTTTCTTTTGGCATTTTCCAAATTTTCCAACTGTATTATATTATTTAAGAATTCAATTGTTCAATTTGAACACTAATGTGGTGAGACTAAAAACGGAGGCAAAGGACCCACAATTGCTGTACAAAACATTGTCGTGTTATTACTATTCTAACTTATCTAGAGGTTTAGATAAATTACCCTTGAAGTGTGATAGTTCTGACTTCAAAATTTTGTATCGACTATACTGCTTCAAATCTACAAATTGAAATCTTGTGGCTAAAATCTCAACCCTTCTTTGATATTTTTGAAAGTACTGATTGCACAAGTAAGTGGACACCAAGAGACCAAAATTTGAATTTAGAACCGGAATGACTTTTTATAGAAGCAAGAAAAAATAATTTTTCTCAGTGATTAACGGCGTCGGCTAGGGCAATTGAGATGCCTTGGTCCCAGAGCCCAGGAATAGACGCGGGGTTTGTTTTTCTTTGTCCTAATATCTAAAGCAAACTGTTTTGGCCTTTCTAAGTGTAGTATCTGAACTTTCATCACTAGTGCAATTAAGTCCAATACTTTTTATGAAGCTTTTGAAGAGACCTAGTTAGGTTTATATAATTTAGTTTTAATAGTTAAATCACAATCAAGCCGATCCAAGGTTGTAGAATATAACTATTAGTTTTTGTGCATTCTACTAAATGTGAGGAACTGTTCTCTCAAATTAAAATCGCATAAAACAATATTACTTCAAGTATTCTCACTTTTAAAATCCATTAGCCACGGTCAAGCAAAACATGTACTCCAATTGGTAAGGTAACTAATCCTACGATCTTATTGGAACAAAGCATAAACATCTATTCAGCAGTCTAGCTAGGACAAATCAATGCTCGATTGAAACATGAGTCATATCTATATACGCTTATTTATGCAAACACCTAATTCATATTAAAGACACTTAAGTCCTTGTTTGTCCCTCATTTTCTTAAAATTTATTGTTCATCCAAATTTATTTTATGGAACCCACAACTTTTATTAACTTTTCAATCATACTTCACATCAATTTTTATCAAAATTTACTAAAATTTTGATTTTTATCGAAATCAAACAAGAGCTTAATTGCATGTTCATTTATCATATAACGTAACAAACATTTAAACAATAGAAATAAATAAACAATATTTATATAATGACAAGTCAAAATTTTCAAATATTATAGTGTAGTTGAAATATTTAAGGCACACATCCTAACAAACTCATCACTAGCATTCAAGATTCCGTGTTAGAAGAAATTTTATGATAGCCTCGTAAGAGACGTATAGAATCGTCTGGAATTGACTCTGGACATCATAATTTTTTAGTAATAAATTCAAATATTTGGAGCAAAATTATAATAATAAATTTAATTTTAAACAAGAAATAACTTCAAACTCAGAGTAATCTAAATGCAAATAAATGAGTTTCAAATATAAATATCTATTTCATAAGAATTTTTAAGTAGAATTAAAACTGGTATAGTTTGATTTAAAACGAGAAAATAATTCTTCTCAGACAATAGCCCATGTTTGAGCCACATTATTTTTTTCAATTCTCATTATTCTATTCATTTTCAACCATACATTTTTCAATAAAATAATATTATACATCACATCAATAATTTTCTTTTTTTTTCAACAACATATTCCCCATCACATTAAAAAATGGAAAAAAAATTCATAAATCCTACTTAAAGTATACACTATTTCAAAAATAAGAAAAACAACTTTTAAATTTCAAAAATCAGATATTTAAATATACATACATATATATTTATATAAATAAATAAATAGATAATATATATATATATAAAATTAACTCACCCCACCTTCACCATCCATACTGTTCCGACGACCGTCCGGCGACTATTCCGACGACCGTTTCGGCTACTGCTCCGATTCCGGTGACTATTTCCGCGACTGCTCCGACGACTGCTCCGATTCCGGCAACGTTCCGACGACTGCTCTGATTCCGATGAGTATTTCGGTGACTGCTCCGATGCCGGTGAATATTTCCGTGACCGTTCAGCCATCGATTTATTCCGGCGACTGCTCCGATTCCAACAATTGTTCCAACTCCGACGATTGGTTCGAACCATAACTCTACAAAACAACATGTGACCCTTTACATTGATTTGTGACCTATAATTAACCTGTGACTGTGATCTATGACCTTAACGACTTTGACGTGATCTGGGAGCTTAGCGACTGTGATTGTGATCCCGTGACCTCAAACCTGTGTATGATCTGTGACCTTAACGACGAAATAATTAACCACAACTCTATACAATATGGTCATAGCTATCAAATTAATTGATCATATAGATATGTGACCCGTCTGTATTGATTTGTGAATTTTATAGGTCACAGATTATTTCTCGATCACGAATCAAAAATTTTATAAGTCGCTGATTATTTCGAGATCACAAATCAATAATTTTATAAGTTATAGATTATTTTATTGGTCACGGATCAAAAAATTACAGGTCACAATTATCTATCAGTCACATATTTTCAAATTTATTGATTACAAATTAATTTTTAATCACAAATTGTCGAATTTTAAGGTCAAAGTTAGTTCAAATAGTTGGTCACATGCACTAAACACTCCACCAAATTTTATAGGTCACAAATTTATTTGAAGTTATAAATGTTTTTTTATTGGTCACAGATTAATCAATTTAATGAAAACAAACAACAAAATAATATGTGACTACCATCTCACCACTGTCACCTCCTACAAATCGATGGTTGAACAGCCACCAAAATATTCACCGACATCGGAGCAGCCACCGGAATAGTCACCGGAACGATTATCGGAATAGTCTCTGGAATGATCGTCGAAATTGGGGTAGTCGCCGGAACAGTCGCCGAAGCAGCAGGGGTGGTGGAGGTGGGATGAGTTAATGTGTGTGTGTGTGTGTGTGTGTGTGTGTGTGTATAATATCTGATTTTTGAAAATTTAAATCTTGAAAAATAGGGTTTCATGTAATTATCATAAAAAATGTATTCTTAGGTTGAAAATGTACACCAAACAGGGGCTAAAACTAAACTCAAATTAATTAACTTTAAAAATAAAAATATGTATCAAACAAATTTAAAACATAAAGTACACGTATTGTTTAATTATTTTTTCTAGTATTGACAACTAGCTTTGTCAAATCATATCAAATGAAGCTTTTCTCAATGTTTCAAAGTTTTATCTTAATCTCTATTTGGCATAAAAAAAATTTACCATTTTAATCAAGTGAATCATAAACAGGTGAATTAATATTTCTTTTAGCCATTTGAAGAGAATAAGATATACTCACCCTTAAGATATATGATGTAATAGAAAAGTTGAAATATAAAAAAAAATTTCACTCAAAATGGGTGTCAAACGGGGGCTAAAACTCGAAATCTGATTTTTGAATTTAAATCTTGAAAAATAGGGTTTCATGTAATTATCATAAAAAATGTATTCTTGGGTTGAAAATGTACACCAAACAGGGGCTAAAACTAAACTCGAATTAATTAACTTTAAAAATAAAAATATGTATCAAACAAATTTAAAACATAAAGTACACGTATTGTTTAATTATTTTTTCTAGTATTGACAACTAGCTTTGTCAAATCATATCAAATGAAAGGTTTTGTCAATGTTTCAAAGTTTTATCTTAATCTCTATTTGGCATAAAAAAATTTACCATTTTAATCAAGTGAATCATAAACAGGTGAATTAATATTTCTTTTAGCCATTTGAAGAGAATAAGATATACTCACCCTTAAGATATCTGATGTAATAGAAAAGTTGAAATACTTATGGAACTATTTGACAGCTTAACTTGATGATGATGTAACTCTAATTCAGCTATATCTAAAATATAAAGAGATATTCAACTCCTTTATTTAGATCAAAAGAAAGTTGATAGTGATAATGATGCGTAGTGGGTACGAGGGCTAGGTATATGTTGAGTTAAGGGTGAACATTTTCTCTGAAATTGTTCGATCGAGTTGGTCTGAACTAATTAATTCGATTAAGTTTGGTTCTAGTGAAAGTTTAATAATTTTTGAGTTTTCGAACTACTAATCAAGAGATTTTGGTTCTGGTCTCGGTTCAAGTTACATAATTGAATTCATCATTTTGGTTCTAAAATTATTTTTCTTTTCATAAATTATTCAAATTAATTGACAATTCTGTATAGTCAAAATAATATGAATGGAAGTGCAATAAAAAATTAATACTACAATTTGAATTCCACAAGTTTTATGCTATGGGTACATAACCCATCATATAATGATGTTCATAATGGACACATGAAAGACCCTTATTGAGGAGCGCCTGTACCAGCAGGCACCTCCAATATGGTATCTTCATGTGTTCATTATAGACACCATTATGTGTACATAGCATTTCCCATTCCACAATTGTTTATGAAAGGTAAAAATGACCTCATGTACAATCACATGCTCACCTCTTTGAATAATTAAAGATATCTTAAAAAATATGACTTCAAAAACATTGGAGAAGGTCAGCCAGTGAACACACAGCTAGGGAGGTTAGAAGCTGCAGTGGAAGAACATAATCATCGCCCAACTAATGATGTTGACAACATCTTACCCACAAACACTTCAAACAAGATAGGTAGAACATCACCAACAATCAATCAAAATGATGTAACAATTACCTAAGCAACGTGTAATCATGATATCTAAGTTGCAATTATGTCCCAAGCGAAATCATAACTTGACGGACCAAACTCAACAACCAATGGAATTTTTTCAATCAGGGCGGTGGCGCATGAATCGAGGTGGCCAATGTAGCTTGATGTGACATAAGACGGCTAACTCTTGGTTATAAGACCTATAAATAGGGGCAACGGTCCTCCATTGAAGGACGAACTCTCCAACTAATTTGTCGCGTCATTTTTAGTCACCAACAAAAAAGAATCAAACTAGATTGAACCAAATCGGAGCATACCATTTGCCTGTTTGACACCCATTAATTTAATTTATGATTTGCTAAATGATCATTTTCAACCACATATTCACTTAATAAAATATTCTACACGTAAACCAAAAAAAATTTCATACTTTTTAATCACACATTCTTCTAAAAGTATCATTCATAACTCATTTATTTTCCCAATTAACGAGAATCAAACATGCTCTATATTTAACCCTACGTTGAGTTGTGATGTGAAATATATTTATTCTATCAACCGTAATCAAACAATTAGATAATTATCTTCCAATATAATATTAGATTCTTCGAATTTTAGACCTACCATATGGTTGCCGCCTTGCGCACTTGACGGACCAAATTAAAACGTGGAATTATATAGTCGTGCTAGCTAGTCAAGCACGTTTCTTGCGTAAAAATTCCATGAAAACGAAGAAACAAGGAGTCACTGTGTAAAATGACACTTTGAAGAATTCCCTTTTCTGTAGGCAATTCCTCGTTCTGTCCTTTAGCCCATCTTTGTGAATATATCAATTGCAACATGCATGGCTAACACTTGTATCGATGCATGGGATTTTTACAATTGGAGCAATAGCCAAATTGAATTCCTTCATTGATTTATGTGGTCAATTTCTTGAAGCATATTCCAAATTAATTTATTTGATCTTTTAGCTGAAATGTCAGCTACGACTTTTGATGTATGAGTATACTAAAGCAATTCAATATCCGTAGGATTTTCCTCTTAGTGAATCGAGTTATCTTTATAATATTTACATTGATCTTGATTTGTCAAGTTATTGACCACAAGTCCTTTGTAACAAAAACCTAGAATTGCAACTAGGTGGAAATCACAAAAAAATCTAAATTTGGTCTGTTTGATTGCAATAGTGAAATTTGAGTGGAAAAAAAATGAATTCTAAGAAATTGAATTGTCCCATTTTCCACCAAAGTGGTGCGAAAACCAATTCAATGAAAAGCAAGAAAAGGGGTCACATGGGGCTTTGGGTGGAAAACCAATTCCAGGGAATTTTTGGCCAATCAAACATGTTGTAATTTGGAAAATATTTCTTGTTAAGAATTGCACCATAATCCCTTTTCATGACAGCAACAACAAGCAAAATAAAACTGAAAACACCTAAAGCAAACCCAAAAACTTATATTAGTTCACCTTCATTGTGAAAATTCTCAACTTGTATTTGAACTTTAATAAGAAGAGAGAATACAACATTTTTCTTGCTCCTCTCACACCTTCAAAACTAGTTCCCTAAATTATTAGGGCGATCTAATAAATATTTGGAGTATGGAATGTATTCACGAAAATAAATGTCCTAACCGAGAGATCAAGTGTACAATATGATTAAGCTTTATATGGTATAATTTAATTGACTATTTTTGGTATCCCCAAGGTGGGGTAGGGGTGAGTGAATAGTGGTTCAGTTCGCATATACCATGAGTGAGATTCCGCAGACTTAGATGCTCACACAAAGAGCGTTACTCTGTCTTAGTCACTATTTCATTGCACACTCTTGACTATGAAAATTCTATATGGTAGTTGTTATCAAGAAAAAAAGGTTGTTATCACGTGGAGAAACTCTCTGCGTGGGGCCTCTTCTTTCCTCAATTCTTTTAGACTACTATAAAATCACTTATTAGGTTTTAATTAATTTCTCATACTTGACCATAAACACCTAAAAAAATTCTCCCTTCTTATAATCCTGTTTTCCATTGCATGATCATGACTGAAAATAGGACACTATTTAAAAGCATAAGCAATTCATATGAAGAGCTATCTATTGAACTGAGAAGAGGGCCCTGGACTCTTGAGGAAGATAATCTGCTTATTCATTATATAAGTTGTAATGGTGAAGGCCGTTGGAATTCCCTGGCTAAATGTGCCGGTAAAATGATCTTTCGAGCGCTCACAAACTTCAAGATTTTCTTTCGTAATTACTTATTTTGTAGTGTTCCTAATTAACTTGTATGCTTTTTGGTTTGCAGGGCTTAAGAGAACAGGGAAAAGTTGCAGATTGAGGTGGTTGAATTACTTGAAGCCTGACATTAAGCGTGGAGACCTCACCCCACAAGAGCAACTCCTGATTCTTGAACTTCATTCCAAGTGGGGGAACAGGTGCATTCTGTGCACACAGTACTGAATAATATAATGAACAAGATTTTAGTTTCGTTATTCCTTCTTAATATTTTCCTGCACCGTCCAACCAAACATGTCAAATGATCATTAGTAATTTTTTGAAGATATTTTTAATTTGAGATCTTTGTTGTAACATTGTCTGATTGCAGGTGGTCAAAAATTGCAGAGCGTTTACCTGGAAGAACAGATAATGAAATCAAGAACTATTGGAGAACAAGGGTACAAAAACAGGCAAGACAACTTAAGGTCGACTCAAATAGCTACAAGTTTGTAGAAGCAATTCGACGATTTTGGATGCCAAGATTGCTAGAAAAAATGGAACAAAATTCTTCACTAATGTTCTCTCCTTCCATGGACAATCAAAATTCCACACCCCCTTCAACAAACAGGCCCCTCTTGACGTCGCCATGTCCAAAATCGAGCAACCATGTGAATACATCTGATCTGCACAGGGAAAAATCAAGCACACGGAGTAATCTAAACCGGGATTCCTTAGATTCTGTGGGAAATTTTATGCTGCCTGAAAATGCAGAAAATTTAGGCATTCCTGAACAAATTTGTGAGAATATAGCCTATGAACACTCGGTTCAAAATGATTGTCACAACGTGGACATTACAAATTATCACATGTCAGCCTTTGGGTCCGAGGATACTTCCATGTCAGAATTCCAGGTGTCAGAGTTTGATTTGTTTAGTGAGGACTTGACATGTACTTCTTGGAATACAGATGAATTATGGGAATTTAGAAAACCAGATCAGGGGCTTGGGGTCTAGACTTATCAAGATTGGCCCTAGTTTTTTTAATTTGGTTGAAGCAATGTAATAAAATTATATGTTTATGAGTCCAATGTTTTCATCTATATACAATTTGGAACCTGTGGGAGTATTTGAATAAGATCACTGATCATTAGTTATTTTAATGTCTGTATTCTGCATAGGGCGATATGAGTTACAATAGTCACAGTCAAAATTTGCTTCCTCCTTCATCGACCTGCTTCTTCCTCCTCGACCGGTAGCCATGCAACAAAAAAGTGTGGGAAACTTCCACTTGCCCCACATACCTAAGTTGGAGTTGTGAAGAGAGGAATGATGATATGAATATATGAGAATTTTAAGGGCTTGTTTGATAAAACTTTTGTTTGTTAAAAAGCTTATCGAAGTTCAATTTTATCCACGTATTTCATTGACGACTTTTATCCACCTTTTCATTGCACATTTCATAGACTCAACAACTTTTATCAGCTTTTTGCAACATCACACTTCTCAAGTGTATCTGGAGGTTGAATATTTATACAACCATTATTCTTTTACATTCATTATCTGAGAAAGCTGAGATTATAACAAGAATAATGCTGAATAAACAGAGCTATTCATACCAGATGTTTTGTAGAAAAGTCACATGGATGTGGGTTCCACCTAATTTAAATATTATTAAAAAAGTGGGCCCCACAAGTTTGTGTCTTCCCTTTTTTTTTTCGTTTCTGTGAGCCAACCATTGCTCTTATAACAAATATTGTCTGTCTGGCTCTAACGTATTAATTTGTTAGGTATGGGTTTGGAATAAGTAAATATTTAGAGTACCAATGATCAACATTATGGTAAAATGATGTAGGCGTTGTCATTAAATCGTTCCAAACTATAACTCATGCCTCATGGCACTAATGCAATGCATCAAGCACAAGAATTCACCACAAGCCGCCAATCCCTGTTTTAGGTGTATTCTTGCATAATCCATCTACTCCAGGGGAATGCTCCAACATCATCTCGAACACAGAACCTCCAACTCTAATACCAATTGATGTAGGGTATTACTACTACTTTATCCAAAAACTACAGTTCATGACATTATCCATCCTATATCATCCAAAATCAAGCTTGAAAATTTACCGCAAGCCCAATGTGTCATGCCTACCCCATTTCAAGCATGCTCATGCCTTAAAAAATAATCAATGGATGGAATTGATCTTGTTTACTTGAATTTGGTGCATCATACTTAAATCATTTTAATGTATGCTTTTGATGGTTAATAACAAATCGTGAATTTCTTGTTATCTTAATTAAGAGTGTGTTTGAGACCCATTTTTCTTAAAAATGATTTTTATAATAGTGAATTTTTGGAGAACGCGTGGTAAAATAAATTATGTTTACGTGCAAAATTATTTTATTTGAAGGATGTATAATTAAAAATGAGTTTGAGAAAAAAAAAAAAAAAGAGTTTTTAGAGAATTTGGGTCAAAAAGGACTAAATTATGTTTCTGTATGGAATATGGCATTTACTTAAAGGTAGTTATATTGAAATCATAATTTTTATTTGATACATTACATTTTAATTGTTGTTTAGCTCTTCAATCTTTGTTTATTGTAGCAATTATTTTCGTAACTTCTTTTCTATCGAATTCTTATCTTCAACCTTGCACTAATTAATAAATCTCATCCTTGATGATGATATATATCAAAATATTTTGTTTTCATGTTTTGAAATAAGGAAAAAAATATTTTTTTCGTACTTTTTTTTTAAAATATGATGAAAAAATAAGTTGTTATATGTTATTTCAATAGATTTTTTGACATAAATCTGTTATCAAATACAAAAGGCGCTAACTAATGGAAAGTTTGAAGATAAGAATAATATGAAAAATCGTTAGGGACACAAGTGCTATAATGAGCAAAGATTGAAAACTTTAAGTTTAATTAAAATATGGTGCAAGAAATAAAAATTGTAGTATAATTACCCTTTACTTAATGATGAAACGAATCTAATGAATAAAGAAAGTGTCGTGAACATCCATCAGCGATATTTCATTGAATCTATTAAAAAATCTATTGAATGATCGAATCAATCTATCTTCTATCATGTGTAAAAGAATATATGCATGGCACATGATTATACACTCTTGCAATGAAATCTTTTTCCAATACTTTAGACATTGTTGTACTGAAACTTTGACACCATCCTACGCTAAACCTCGTGGGGGGTTGGGGGTGGTCAAATCAAGAAAACTAAGTTGAAGGGATTCATAAGCTCTAGTGTGGTCAAATCATCTAACTTTGGAACATTTTGAAGAAAGGATCGCAGCAGCAAATTCTTAGAACATGCTGATTATATTTCTAGGAGTTTTGTCTTTTGCCAACATGCATTGGTATCGTCCCATGTTGGGGAAAAAAGTCAAATATAAAGGAATACTCTTTTGAGGGTTGGGGTAATGTATACCATTCTATGTATGCCATTTTAAGCACGTGAAAGTCCATTATGGGATAGTATTATTAGAAAATTGAGAATCAAACTTACTCCAATGCTGCCAAAAGGACATAAAATAAGTACCCTTGAATACTATTACAAAATATAGGTGTTAATACGTTGTATTCATATGATAATTGTGTACTAAACATACGCTCTTCAAGGAGGAGATGTTAATTGTCCAATCATTCATCAATTCATCTACTACCGTTAATTTTTATTTTTTCTTTTTCTAGTAACGTGGGAATTGTGTTAGTTTTTGTAGTTAGATAGAACTGGAACCAATATTTATAAGGTCAATATAGTTACATGAATCGATGATATGTTACAGGAAGTAGTTTCCAATGAAACTATTCACCAAATAGCCTTACTACCAAAGCTAGTAAGCTAACCGAAGAGCTCAACTCCTACTATAGATGAAGTCCTACTGTAATCAAAAGAGGGATTTTACCAGTTTTCCAACCTATAGCACCAAATAGTCAAAAAGCTTGAACAAAATTTAACCACTCACAGAGAAAAATCCATGACGTGGTTGACAAGTCAAATTGGATTTTCGTTTCATCACAATCGGAGTTATCAATTATCCTATCATGAATAGTATTGACTTGGAATATTGATTCGAGGTTGTACAATGCAGATATAAATTGAGAGGATAAATAATGGCCGTTGAATCATTGGAATAGATTGACGTGAAGTTCAGTGGAAGATCAATGGAAATACGAAAGAAGATATGGAATTTGAATTACTAACCAACCAACCAACCAACCAAATACCGAAATATTTCTATATCAAAATACATGGGGGGTTGGTTTGTGTTTCATGATTAATTCAACATGTAAATGTCATAATTTAATTTTCCCAAATAATTCTTACCAATATTTATTATTTTCTCTCGAACTACGAATGAAGAAACCATAAACACAAGAAGAAAAATCAAAGTATTACACAATAAAAAATCAGCAGTGTTGTGCTGGAATTTTGAGGTTTGGCATTATCAAATCAGCCAAAATTTATCCTTGAAGAAGTCGCACATTACCATGTGACCAAAGAGGCAAGTTTTCGTGTGAAAACGGAACTTTTGAAAGCAAATTACGTGTCCCCTCTTTGAAATTTCGATCAAATCATTCTTTTTAGAATCATCACGTCATAAGCATAAACAAGTCCACGATAAAGGATCTTTAGATTACTTTTCCTTCTTTGACACGAGTTCTTACATCCCTCTATTGGCTTTTTTTCTCATAAATATATTTCAATTTGGGTAATTAGCACAAGTCGTCTTTATCATTTGTCCTCATTCTACAAGTCATCCATATCGTTTCAATTTTGATGTTTGCACCATTAGATCAACCTATTCTTATGCAAAAGGTTTTATTTTTTTTTGCCACCTGTCCTCCATTTGTTCCATTAAATAGGCGTGTGTCGTGGAGAATATAATGTCGTGCACTTAATTCTTATCATTTAATTTTAATAAAAACAATATACAAAATGAAAAACGAAAAGAAAATTTCACAAACATCATCTCCAAAGCCCCCACCCAACCCGACGGAGGTGAGGTAAAGACCACAAGAGGGCGGGGAATTCGACTGGTCTGAAAACTCGGATAACAATAAAGACCAAGGAAGAGCAAAAGGGTGAATACGGTGAGGGATATGGGGAAAGGCCAGTTGTAGAGCTTTCGATCCATTAAGTGTAGGAGAGGATGGTATTTTTCACCACCCCATTTGAGAGTGCCCTGCCTTTCCCCATGGGTGGGGATTGTGACGATGCAACGGGGATGGTGTTAAGGGATAAAATCGCACATCGAATAAAGATAAAAACATAGATCAATTTATAAGAGTTTGGACTACTCTTTAAAATAAGGTTTGACCTTTTAATATTGAATCCAAAATCTTAATATTGTATCAGAATCCGTTAAACTCCAACGAACGATTTAATTCGATTAAGACTCAAAAAAAAAATTGAGCACATGAATTTCAAAATTGATCTGTTCAAATGGGCCACCATCTTGAGGAGGCATGTTAAGGGATAAAATCTCAAATAGAATAAAAATGAAAATATAGATCAATTTATATGAGTTTGAGCTACTCCTCTTAATAAGATTGACATTTTAAGATGGAACCCAAAATCTTAACAGCATGTTTAAGGGATAAAATCGCACATCGAATAAAGATGAAAACGTAGATTAATTTATAAAAGTTTGGACTACTCCTCTTAATAAAGTTGACCTTTTAAGATGGAACCTCAAATCTTAACACTAACACGGTGAAGGAGTGGGGATTGGTGGGGATTTGAAAAGTTTGAGGTAGAGACAAGATGAGGGTGTTTAATACCAGAAAAAGACGGTGAGGACGACGAGGCACTGATGGTGATGGGGTTGGCTGTGAGAGGCTTCTGAGAAGATATTTTTTGGAAAAAAAATTTATTACTTTTTTCATTTTCATATTATTTTTTAAAAATTTATATATAAAGGTTAAGTGAACTAATATTTTTACCCTTCTAAATCATGTCATGGGCAGAGCAAGCCCCTATTCATCGGATCAAACATACGACAAGCAAAGCAAAGGACGCTCTATGTAAGAATATATTGATCTGGAGGTACAAATGTCAAAACTGAAATAATAGGGACTATTTGCACAATAAAAGCAGGACGTGATTTTCCTCCAAATTTTCTTTCGGCAATTTTAGCATATCGTTGTAAATTGAAAGTCCGTCCAATATCAATATCACTGCCTATATCCATCTATATAGATATCTGTATGTAGTAGTTCCTTAGAAATCATTGCAAACAGGACTCTACTATCAGTATTTCTACACAAGTTGTCATTGCAGTAAGGATTCCATCTACTACAACCAATTCAATTTTGTTACCTGCCTATAAACCTGGGATTGATTATTGACATATATCCTCATTTCTTATTTTATCCACTGTAGTATAATCAATAAAATTTTAACATGCTGCTATAAGAGAATAAATTAAAATTTTAAACATCATTTCATACTTGAATAATCCAGTATAGACTTGCCATGTAATTTAATTCATGAATAGAATTGGGGTGTCATCAAGTTCTCCACAACTATCAAATTCTAACACCTTGAAGTTAAGTAATTTTTAATTGAAACGAATATATATTTTTGCGGTAAGGTATTCAGGGCCAAGAACAAGCATATTTTCAGTAAAGTTAATTCATATACATGAAAATTATCTGAAATTTTGCAGTTGTAATTATCTGAAATTCAATGTGATTCTTGTTTTCTTCAAACATAAAAGGAGTAATTTGAGCATTTGGGTTTATATAATGAAAACCTGTTTTTCCATGTGATTCTCCATACTACATGGATGTTCTATATTTGTACATAGACCCCATTGATTAATTGTGCTACTCTCCCATCCATCTTCATTTCCAACAACCAACTCTTCACTTTCCTGCCTTGCCATAAGTATCTCGCAAGGTGACAGTCCGGTTGAACACTAGCTTTTCAGGAGTAGAATCCTTATCAACAGCAAAATAGCCTTGAACAGATAGAAACAAACAGGAAATTAGACTACATGTGAATTTAAGCAACCCCGACACTTTCAATTATCACAGAGAGAAAAAATGGAACTACAGTGAAGCAACATAGAGAAAATTCATAAAATAAGTGCACACTACGCAGGTAAGACAACCTTATTCACTAAAAGACACTTGTATGGTGTGATAATATACCACAATCTGCTAAATTCTTATTTCTGCTCTCTTTCTACACCGAGGGCATGTATTTGGTTTAAGCAGAAAAGTGTGGTAGGGGAATGAGGAGAGGTTCTAAAACTGGAAGTAAATGATTGAATTTCCATGTCTAATAAGAAAGGAGAAGATAAATGCCCTCCCATATCAACAATGCCAAAACCAAACTTTGAACTACCAACATTCAGCCAACAATCATTACAACCGGGCACAAACAAAGCTAGTGGTTATCAATTCAGAAGTTGGTTTGGTGCTGGTGAGGATTGCTATTTGTGGTTTTTATGGAGATAACACCCTTGGCTACCTAGTTCTAGGTCATTTTATTCAGTTATGGAGGCAATAGTTTCATGATTCTACAGTGTGAGGGTTGCTAGAAATGAATTGTTAGATCAAAGAATTTGAAATTCATTATTGCAGTTGTTAAAATCAAAAAGAAAATAAAACCCACGAGCCTGTCTCCTAATGCACAAGGCATTAATATATGTGCCAAGGCATACAATTGGAGACACAACAAAATTGAAATTTAAAATAATGTTATAATATATGTTTATTAAATCTAAATGAAATACAAGTAATAAAGAAAGGAAAATAAAAGGCCATTTTTGTGTACGGATGGTAACTATCATAGAGAATTAAAAATTAATGAGCATAAACATTAGAAAAACTGGCAGAAGTTGTATATAGTTAAATGGAAGCATAGTATTAAAGAGCTGAAAGTTGGAGGAATGTACCAAGCCTTTCAAACTGAAATCTGTCTCCAATCGTAGCTTCTCTAAGTGAAGGTACAGCATATGCCTCCGATATGACTACTTTAGATTCCAGGTTCAAATCACCAAGCCAATCATCAAGTTCAGCAGGATTCTGTATGCAATAACAAACTGGTAAGTGTCAACGGCATATTCAACGCGAGAAAGACTGTGCTGAAGACTGCAAGAAAATATCACAAGGAAAGATTTCGAACCTCAGAAATAAAGAGTTTGTCGAACAATCTGACTTTAATCTTAAGTGGATCAACCCCGGGAGCAGATTCTGCAACCCAGTGCAAAACCCCCTGCAGAACAGAATATAATGTATGCAAACAGTTTCAGAATCTGGAAGAACCATTCGAAATTATCAATTAATGTTAACATGAGTACCTTTGGCTTGGTTTTCTTCAAAGGGTCGTACTCAGCCCGAATTTCAAGAACGGTCTCATTATCATCACCAAGAATTACTTCTGTGCACTTAATAGGAAATGCATACCTGTATTTAGGAAGAAAAGATGTGTAGATGTTATGTATAAATCTTAATCGATTGCTAGTACACAGTATGTCAATGACCCGAAGGAACTTCAAATAATAGATACCTGAGGAGGACAGATTTTCCAGGAGCAAGCCCATAGTAATCTTTAGAGTCTTTCAATCGAAAATCAGAATGTTCAATGTACAGAACCTTAGAAAAGGGAACCTGTTGCAAGAGCAGGGAAAAAAATTGGTGAAGTAAAACGTATAATGATATGATGGCAATGTCATCTTAATGAAATGAGAAAACTAGCATTCGACAAACAAATGATCAAGAACTCAACATGGAAATGGAGCAACTCATTCGTATAAAAGAATAATGCATTTTAGGGAACAAGTCTAATAATACAAGTTTAAATTAATCAAATACATCACAAAAGTATTGTTCACCTTGTAAAAAGATGATGCATCATTCGCTGGAGCATCAGGCCACTTCTTTGCATCACTGTAAGTTACTGAGCTAGCTTCCATGTTTGTAATGACAACCTGATATGCAGGAAGTGTTGATACAAAATTGCTTGGTTCCCAAGCATTCTTACATACATATTTATCTGTGTGGGTGATATTCAATACATACATTACTCTGAGATATGTATATATTAGGCAAGATGCAAACCTTAAGAGGATTTAGTACAACCATTGTGCGAGGTGCTGTTCTATTCAGTTCTTCCCTTGTGTGGTACTCTAGGCGATCCAAACGTATCAGACTACCATCACTGTGACACAGGGAATTAATGCAAACGTCAGAGAGCAAAGCATAACAGGAAGCACAATAGAGAGAAATTTATAAAAGAAACTCAACCTTCTGGTAATTCCAATTCCTCGGACAAATGAATTTATGGAAGTTGCAGTTACCCCTCTACGTCGCAGTCCAGAAAGTGTCATGAGACGGGGATCATCCCAACCATCAACCCTTTTTTCTGTTACAAGACGATTTAACTGCAATAACACATCTCAAGTATAAGTTCAGAAGGACAAGTATACATAATTCAAACCGATTAAGCATTATAATCAATGTCAACATACAAACCTTCAACTTACCTTACGCTTAGACATCACCGTATTGGTGACATTCAATCGAGAGTACTCCCATACATGAGGTTGATAAAGGCCAAGTACATCCAGTAACCAGTAGTATGATGCTCGTCGTGTTTCAAATTCGAGCGTACACAGCTGCATAGAACAATTAAACTCCATTTATGAAAAGGCACAAAAGTATACAACTCAAGCATCTTTACTTTTCACATGTACTTGTCATGATGAACGAAGAAAATTATAAAGGGGGTTGTTGCCAAGCTCGTTTTCATAGATACAGGTCCTCAACCAATACATGATAGAAGTCTCTAAGAGGTTGAAAATCTATGATAACATGACTCTTTCAGAAGCAAGTTTCTTCAACCAGACAACAAACTCAACCACTATTCTTCTACCAAACAACCGCCACAGTGGAGAAAATGGAAAAAAGTACAAAAAGAAAAAAAAAAACCACAGGATAGATGTCCAAGAACACTACAACATAGTCTGCAAAGAAATTTTACCACTTCATTCTCACATCCTTATTAGTTTTGAATAATTGTAATCAGATTGCTTAGTGCAGATCATATCAATCATCTGTCGATCAGCATACATGTAAGGTTATTTTATCAAGAGGATCTTCTCTATAGGAGTGTTTCGGAAGCTCAGCCAAAAATTTTGTGAAGGACAAAGATATTAAAGTAGAATAAACTGGAACAATATCTTTTTAAATCAAATTGTATGCACAGAAAAGCAGAGGTGCAAGGAAAAACACTCCATGAATGTGTTTATGCACGTGTTTGTAAACGTGAGAGTAAGCCTCGAGTTCTTTAATATTTTTAACTAAAAATGGATAAATTTGACTAAGAGATGCTTCTAGTTAGAAGATAATGTTAATGATTTGTAAGTAACAGAGCATATTGACATACCGAATGAGTTATGTTTTCAAGAGAATCTACAATGCAATGTGAGTAATCATAGCTTGGGTAGATGCACCATTTATCTCCTGCATGTGGATGAGGAGTAAACTGAAAAATGGAAAGGAAAACTAGTTTGTGAGCAACTCTTTTGTGTTTCAAAGTCAGTAACTTTTTGAGTTAGAGCACATACCTTGATACGGTAAGCAATAAGGTCATACATATTGAAGTTATTACTCTGCATGTCCTGCTTCATTCTTAATGTCGCCTTGCCTTCATCAGTCACTCCCCGCTTCATATCATCAAACAATTTTAGTGATTCTTCGATTGGTCTCTCTCTCCAAGGACTGTTCATCTTCTTTTCTCTGTACTCTTTTATCTCTTCAGGTGTCTGTACTAAGTACCAAAGGCATACTTAATCGCAATTGAATGCCATACGTGGACAAAATAACAACTAACTGCTCCCACAAATTTTATATTGTCGCTGCTAAGCATTACAAAATAGTGTGCACTCACTATAACAATATTTTATATCAGAAGTTGTAAATAGGTCCTATCAGAACTTGTGAAAAGGTCAGGTCAACAGTAATTCAGTGTAAAAAGAATGGTGAAAATAGAGAAGCAGATGATGAAGATCATCAATAAGGACGAAGATAAGGAAAATGACCTGGTGATCAACATAAGCATGGCCTCTCCGTATCAGCTCCACTGCTAATTCATAGAGTTCTTGAAAATAATCACTGGTGTAAGTGATCTGTGACATTTTAATGTATATTAGACATAGCCCAGACAAGAAAGCGTCAAACGAATTAATAGAAAACTAACCTTGAAAGGTTCCCACCCCATCCATCTCACAATTTCTTCAATATGATCAATATATTCTTTCTTTTCAGCTTCTGGGTTGGTATCATCATACCTAAAAGACAAATATTATTTAGATGATACGGGGAAATCTTCATACTTTGTCAATTAAAAATGGGTGACCAAATAGGAAACAGACTTCTGAAGTTTTTCAAGTCTTGGCTACATAAGAATACTTAATCAAATTAACACTAGAAAGAATTAAGTTCAGATATTGAAGAATAATCAAACAATGGTTTTGAAGAAAAAGATCTACACTTACCTTCATTTTCATATCAATTGCCGACTTATTTACGAGACATATAAATGATTCTTATTTACCAAATTTTATCATTTCAAACAAACATAGATAACTTCCCTTCACTTCACTGTGGTTACTCTATCTAATTTTGATGGATTATGTCTTATACAAGTAAAACATTACAAGCTTAAAAAATATAAATTATAGCTTCGGTCAATGCCAAACAAAGTCTTCAAAAGGGATACCAAGACTAAGCATGCAATTCGAGAGGCTGGTGTGCAGCCCCTGGTCACTTGTTGGCCTAGTGACACTGTCCATGGCAAGCACACCAGTGGACAGAAACAAGCGTGATGGTAGACTCATGCATTGCATTTTGTGAATGGGGGCAGGACTGGGAATGAGTTTCGAGAAACTAATTAAGTTCGGAGTTCCTTCAGTATGAAGCTTCCCGCATGAGAAAGCAACTACATTTTTTCATGTGGAAGAGTCTTCGAATTTGAGGAGAAAGGGAAGCAAATGTTTTGAGTGCTTTGATGACCGACACTTTGCATTTTATAATTAATATTAAAAAAGATAGTTCAGTATAATATGTCATCACTAATCACCACTAACATCCACAGCCATTAATGGCGAGAGGTGCCTAGAATAGTACCAACTAAGAACAATCTAAAAAACCAGGTCCAACAAGACAATTAGTGAATGACCGGGCCAGTCTTGGGCTGGGCTGGGCTGGGCTGGGCTGGGCTGACAGGGACTTAACTTCAAATCTGTGAGACTGAAGTTTACACGTAAGGGTCTTTGTAAGGACTATATGAGAAGAGGCATCAATGACAATCTCAATCAGCTGATTTTGAAGAAGAGCACTGCTATTCAGCACATTGAGTTTCATCAGTTCCCTTACAAAGAAGAAAAAGAGGACCCAAACCAGTTGGATTAAAACTGTATGTAGGCGTCATCGTGACAGAGTTTGACAAATAATGACAACTTGACAAAAATACATACAAGCCAGAAAATTATTATGTTAAAAAAACAATGCAGTAAGGAAACAATTCTAACCTTAGATAGCAGCATCCACCCCTCTCTTTTGCCAGGCCAAAATCCACAAACATGGCCTATTCAATTGGTACAAGATAAAGAGTAAGATAAATTCCAAATAATACATGATATCAGCAGATTGTCTAGAAAATATGATCACCTTGGCATGACCTATATGCAAATATCCATTAGGTTCGGGTGGAAAGCGTGTAAAAACTTTTCCACCAGTCACCTTCAAATGTTTTTCAAGTACTTCCTTTGAATTGCAAGCTCTAAGCACAGGACGATCACTGAAATATATTTCAGTATGTACCTAGAAGTCAGCAAGAAAGTTAATAACCACAAGGGTGAGTATTAAATAGCAGCAAGCTAGCAGGTGGTCGACTGTATAAGAACTTGAGAGCATTCTTTGTGTGGCTGAGAAAATGTAATGGCAAAAGAACAAATATGCTTAAATGTTTAAACTTTTCATTGGTCTAGATATGACAAGCATATGATGTGAAGCTTCTTGACATGGACAAATATAACCTCAAAGAAGTGGCTAGCACACAAAATAACAAGAACCCAGAAATGGCATCTGAAGGTAACGAACTCGTTGTGAAAATCCCAACACTAAAAGCCCAGAAAATAGAAAAAAAAAATGAGAATTTCCTGGTTGCTATATAGAACATTGCATTCATGTTAGACATTACTTGGGGAAAACCAATTAAAATGATATACAAGCGCTAATCATCCTCAGTTAGTCTCATGTGACGCAACATCAAATTATTGGTTTGTTCAAATTGCAAAACAAGTCACAAGAAGAACTTGTATAAATAAAAGCAGCCACTCGTACAACAAAGGGTGCAGCATAGCAGTTTTGTACCTTAAAGTTTTCCTCTGGTGAAGGAAATATTAAAAATGGATTAGTTTCTTCTTCAGATGGTTCCGCTGTCTCTTCAACAGTTGCTTTGTCCTGCGTACATTGAAACATAAGACAGCAAAAGAAACAGACTGCCATTCATAGATCAAAGTCCCAAGACCGTTTCATTCATAGATAATAAGGCACCAATAGGGCGCATGACCCATTTGGATCTGGCAATATCTGGATATAAATGTCAATAAGATGAAACACGAAACAAATTAGACTTACAAGTCCGGAAGAACCTCCACGAACATCATATTAGGTATAGGATCTACTAACACTCAATTTCAGAAAACCAGTAGACTGCATATATTCAAATATGAAACCCAAAAAAACCTTTAAATAGAACAACTAAACTGACCTCAACTTTAACAGCCTTCTCTTTCTTCTTTTTCACGGGCTTTTCATTGTCTGCAGCAGTTCTTTCACCAAGCAGAGCATATAACTTTGCATCAATGAGTTGCTGATGCCAACAAGTAACAATGTAAGCAAAAAAGCATTATAATAACAAAAGAGAAACTTTTAGTTTACTTATGAATGATTCAGATTCTTTATGTGAGAGTTTGGGAAGAAAAGACAAAGCAGCTGTCAACAATTACCTTGACAATCTTCGGATCAGCCCACGGCTGCTTCTTTCGAACATAACCAAATAATTCACCAACTGCATGCACAATAAGATCAAAAGGACTGGTCATCATTAGAAGCAAAAAAAAAAAAAAAAAGACATAAAAAAATCACAGGCAAAGTTCAATTAAGAAATTTGATGAGTAGATCATCATTTTCAAAACCTCCAACCACCATTTCGCATACGGAACCTTATAAATCCACGATTTAGCTACAGTATTGGGACTGCTTTATGGGAGCATTGGTACGTGTAGTATCCCTGGTATAAAAATATACTTCTGTTCTATCTTTAGTTAGTTCTACATTTCTGCGTGGTGGGTTGAAGAGTAAATCAAGATCTTTAATACAGCTACGTGGCAGAATTACATCATTAAATTGTACTTTGCTAATGAAATATTACAGGGTTGCGGTTAAGGCATTACAAAAACCATTTATCAGTAAAAGAACAAGGCTGGAGGAAAAGAGAATTAGAAAGAACTAGTAAGAAATCAAGTAAATCACAAAGTGATAAAGTAAAACAAAAGATAAATTTGGTTCTATTTGGCAGACTTATAATCAATAGGAAATGACATGTATTCCAAAATCCATACACTAAGTTCTAAATAAAGTGCCTCCCCTCTTCATAAACTTTATGTTGATTAGAGATCAAGATTGTCACTTTTCCCCCTTTCTCTGTAAGAGGTCTATCCTTAAAAGAATTTGTACTTAAGCAACATTATGTTGTATCATTTCAAATTAATATCAACTCCATTTTTTTAAGAAATATATCATAGAAACTCCAGCATTCTATCTTTACGTAAATTTAGTAGTTCTGATTCATATTTCCAATCAATTATTCAGCTTAGGTAAATAAAAATCCTGCTTTATTTCTATTTCCAATATAAAAAAAAAAAAAACTTTGATTCCCTCTTTCATGGAGACTATGAAAAGGTAATACCAACCATTTGTTCGATAACGCTGCTCCAAAATTACAGCTTCGTTCTCCTCAAAAATCTCATTAATAGCGCCTTCAATATCTTCTTTAGAAACTTCAACGCCTATATATACACAAAAGATCAATTTTCAGAATTTTATTGTTAAGAAAAAACTTGAAATGCCAAAATATATTTAGAAAAAAAAATATCAGAAAACATACAGTTAAAAGAGCTAGAAATAAAGCAATCTCAAAACATTCATGTTGTAGATGAATAAGTAAAAAATATTGCAGTTGCATTACTCGCTCAGTATTATCGACATAGAAGATCACTAAATAATAGAAAATGATTAATGATTAAAAGTCTATCAATAAGAGCTGCATCCAAATTCTCAAGTATAAAAACCCAGGGGTTAGTAACAAACTTAAGCAAGAATCATATCTCATACCAACACCACAAGCAGCTTCAAAATCATTGACTTTCAAGTTGTCAGAAGCAGTGGCATCAAGAAATGAGAAGGCGGCTTCCAACTGAGCAGGAGTTTTAATCTGTAAATGTAAAATGCTCACACAATGTCACTAAGAAAAATTTCGACTGGCAGGTGGCTGGGAATGTCTAGCTACTTAGTAAAAACACACTGGAGAAGGTGATAATCAGCATGCAATGCAGAGAAACTGAGCCTCATACCTTTAACGAAATAACATATTTAAGCAAGGCAGGTCGATGTACAAGTGCATTTGAGGGGAATTTCGTTGCGACCTGCCAAGAAAATGAGTTATGTTTTTCATTTGAGAGATCTTATAACACAAAAACAAAGGCCCAAGTTAAAATGAAGACTAAATTCTTCCCAAAGATGTGAAAGCGTATTCCTTAGGTTCATTAAAAAAATCAATGACACAACATGAATAATAGTGTCCATATTAAGGGTAAGTGCTTCTTGATGATGTGCTATAACTATTCTAAGCATCAAGATGAATGATAAATAGAGCCTCGAGCTCCCCTTATAGGACAGCATCAAAGGGAAACAGGAAACTAAAAAAGTTAATATCAAGGAACTGCGACACCTGAAGAATCCAAGTTTAACAATAAATACAAGCTTACCATGTAAAGAAGATTTCCGACTGTCCGATCACAACCATCAGTTACAGCTGCCTGAAATGCATTATTAAAATAACTTATTTAAGTACCTAATTCCAATATAACAGATACACGAGCATCTTTAATAGGAATTAAAGAGCCAAGAGACGACATTACTTGATAAATTACATCAAACTGAAATAATGTTTTGTCCAAATTAAAAAAATAAAAAATACAAAGAAAGAAAATGAAAACCAGCAGATTCAATTTTTCTCAGTATTTCATTCTTTTTCTCTTTTCTATTTTCATGAAATAATCTCCATCTAATAAGATACAGGCATATTAAATTTCTGAGTCAGATAATCCCCTACTGATATCATGCATGCACGCTTCTGCATATCCTTTTCCCAAAGCTCCTTTCGTTATCGTTAAGGTAAATTCTATCTCATGTCTCATTCAGAAACCAAAAGCTCTCAAATTTATGTTGAGCCAATCAGTTAGTACATAAGTGCACTATAATTAATACACATATGCTCGTAGTTGAGTTATTTGCACAAAAATTAAAAATATATATTTCCTTCCTGGAATTTCATTTTCAGAAAGGCCACGCCCTTTAAGCCCCTGAGTGAAGCAGTAAACTTTCCTAGCAACCCTTCACAAAATTGTACAATTTCTAAGTCAAATAAAAAAAAGTGCAAAAACAATTGATACATAGGCCTATAGTAATAGTACATATATTTGCATAGTTTATGCCAAAAATTCTACACGGTCTGGACCTAATTAAACAAAATTATACATATATAGATTTCAATTCTTTTTTTTTTTTTTTTTCTATTTTACCAGATGCCTAGTTTAAAGCTGCAACTCTCAGACTAGACATAAGAAATCAACATGCAAAAACAATAATTAGAACATATAATACCTCATGAATGATGGCGGTGAGATTAGCAGTGACCTTCTTGTTAGCTAAGGTGTTTTTTGCAGTCTTTTCATCTAATCCAATTTTCAAAAACAAATCTAAGGACTTCTCACTGCCACTGTCATTCTCATTTTCCCCCACCATTTTCCCCAAAACTTCAAGCAATTTCTTGTGCGCTAATATATTAAAAATTAGTAATCAGTGATAATTGTAAATTAGGTCTGCGGGAAATTGTGTATTAAAACCTAAAACCCTAACGAGTGAAATGTTCGAGAGATTCTTGAAAAGATTTATTGGTAGGACGAAGGTTTTTTGGCTTGGCAATGACGGCTCATATTTGGAAAGTTCGTAGCGCTGGAATATTTATTTTCTTAATTTTTTATTTTAAGTGGGCAATATTTACGCGGAAGAATAAAGTCAAGAAACGGACCAATGAGATAGCAAATGGGCCTATTGGGCTGGATTTTCTTAAAAGTAAAAATTACGCCACTGGCAATCCCTACTATCCACCGGAAAAAAACACTATCGGACTAGAATTAGTGAAAATTACATATAAGACATTTCAATATCACAATTCAAAAATAAAATTTACAAGTTTTTTATTCAAAACTCAGATTATAATTAATTATTTAATATTTCTATTCTTTAATATTAATAATATTATAAAATAAAATAAATCTACAAACCACCCCCAAACCTTAAATCATTTTCATCCTTTCTCTCCCTTCTTTTTCTATCATATCCTCTATCTTCCCTCTCTGACTGCGAAGCCAAGCACAGTGTCACTTTGCTGGAGAGGGCAACGCTCGCTGCTATGAACGCCCTTCACAGCGTGCGAGTAGCGTTTTGAGACGCTTCACAATGGTGCTCAATGCCGCTGTGAAGTGCCCTTTGCGTCGTCATCTAGGCTCGAGGCGATCTATTTGGCTCAGGAATGTACAGAGACTTACTGTTTTCGAGTCCCTTCTTCCTACTGCAGGCGCTAGTCGATTTGATCGACGGAAGGCGGGACAACATAAGATGGTTTTCGGGGGTGGTTTCGAGTCGATCTGGCCAATCGAAGTTTTTGGTGATTTTGTTGGTAGTTTGCAAATGTTGATATTGGTGACAGTGTAGGCGATGGTGGTGGTGGTGTAGATATTTTGATATATGGGTAGTGGTTATATGATGTGCAGCAATCTTAGATTGGTAGTGGTGTTGGTTGTTTTTTGTGGTGGTTTGTTAGTGATTGTTTGTGGATGATGATGTTGGTGGTGGAGCAAGTGGTGGCGGCGACAGTGGTGTAGGTAGTGGTGCTTCTGTTGATTGTAGGTTGTCATGGTGATGTGAGGTGCGTGGTTTTTGATTGTTGCCGGTAGGGCGACGATATGAATGTGGTTGTGGTGGTGGTGGGGATGAGGTGAAACGAGTGTTTGTGACTAATTATTTGGATGTTGTGATCAATAAATTGTTAATTTGTGACCAATGAATAATATGTAATCTAGAAAATTGTGTGATTGTGATTAAATTTGTAGTTGTGACTTAAATTTTGGTAAATTATGACCAATTAATTTGATAATTAGTTATAATAAAATAAGTTGTTGCCTATAAAATTTGTGATTTACAACCGTAAAATAATTCGTGACCTATAATTTTTTTTATATTTGTATTCGAAAAATAATTTGTGATCAATTAATTTGATAATATGTGACCAATAATTTATGATCAATTAATTTGATATTTTGTGACCATAAAATAAGTTGTGAATCATAAAATTTGTGATTTGTGACCAGAAAATAATATGTGACTGATTAATTTATTTAATTTGTGATCAATAAATAAATTAAATAAATTTTAATCTATAAAATTTGTTATTTGTGATTGTGACGTCTGTAATTGTGATTAATACATAATCGTGACCATGAATTATATAATATTGTGACGCTAATATATTTAATTAATAAAATATTTTTTTATTCATCATTTAATAAATAAAATTTAAATTAATATCTAATTTTTTGGAAAAGTAAACATTATTTCTTATATTTGAAATATGTCATATTTAATGCGTTATTAATGAAATTTTCCCTTTTAAAAGACTGAAGCCCAATTAGAGGTCTAATTTAAAGACATGTCAAAATTCTGATTTTTTAAATAAGGTATCACGCAAACTTACGTGGAAGATTAGTTAAGCCTTTCGTTTGAACCACATTATTTTTTTCATTTTAATTCTTCCACTCATTTTCAATTACACATTTTTTAATAAAACAATATTTTTCATCACATTAATAAATTTTCCTTCTTTTTTAACCACATATTCTCCATCAATCTACTATTCCAAAATATATTCTTCCAAAATAATGTGATTCAAACACACCCTAAGTCTCGGTTTGATAATCATACTTTTTAATTTTTTTTTTCCTATAAATTCATTTTCAATTACACCTTCATAAAATAAAACATTCTACATATAAACAAAAAAAAAAAAAAAATCTATTTTTTAATCACATTTTTTTAAGTATGGTTGTCGAACATGGGCTAAGTAATAGTTGCAATTAAGCAATTCCCGTAGATTTAAGGACGATATGGGACAAAATGTATCAATATAAAATAAGCCCTAATTTGATAATCATTATTTAAAGGATTATGCTACTTGTACATAAAAAATGGTACATAAAGAATTAAATAAAATGATGTGGAGGAAAAAATTTGATGAAAAAGTTGATTATGTTTTAAACTAACAAATGATGTAGCATTATGTAATCCTTCATCTAAACCTTTATATACATGTAACAAGATATTTATTTGAAAACTCTTTTTTTACGTACTCATTTTCAATCGAACATTCTCATAATAAAATATTTTACATGTAAATTTGAAAGACCTAAAATTCACTATTCAAAACATTGATTTTTAGAAAGAAAAAAAAAAAAGACCATCAACCATTGACTAAAATTGAAGTTTAGTTTAGTTCATCGAGATAAGTTAAAGTCCTAGTGACTGATTTGAAATTTTCTGAAAGTTGAATGAAATTTGCCCTTAGGTTGGGACTATCAAACATGGCCTGCTTGGGGGGGACACACACACACACACACACACTCTCTCTCTCTCTCTCTCTCTTGACCGATTTTAAGTACCACCATTTATAACGAGTTATAACCCATGTTTGTTAATTTTTTTGGACATCGATTTTGGACGATTTAAAAATTACCAAAAAATGGTATAGTGTAATTTTGAGCGGCTCTCTAAACCCACCAAATTGGTAGTTTTTTGCCATTTCTTATATTTTATTCTAATTTTATCCTTCATAAAATAAATATTTCTAACCAATATGTTTGGTTCAAAACTAACTTATAAATAAATATAATAAGCAAAAATTATTTATAAACATAAAAATTATATTAGAATAAAAAATACATATAAATAAAATATTACTTATAAATAAAAAATTGACTGTTGTTTAATATTTAAATAATTACTTTTATATAAAAAAATTTGTTTATGATACAACTAATGAGACAAAAATTCACTTATAAAATATAAAAAGTTATAAGTAAAAAAAAATCACTTAAGATTATTTAAAGTATAATATTAACTTATAATTTTAAGTAAATATCAAACTTTATTTAATTTTTTAAGTTAAAAATTGACTTATATGTAAAAAAAATTATCTATACGTAAAATATCATTTATGAGGAAAACGTTTTGTATAAGAAACTATAAATTGAAAATTTTGCTAAGGGATATATAAGTAATTTCATTCTTTTAAAAAAAATTCAGGATTGGTGGATAATAAAATTCTAAGTATAAGTTGGACAAGTTTAAAAATCGCTACTAAAATCACTCAAAATCAATCGTCCAAAAAAGCCCAAAATCATACTTTCAAAAACGTTCATAACTAGTATTCCAAAACTCTCATTCAAAATTGATTCGATAAAAAATATTCATAACAGGTACTCCAAAACTCCCAATCATGCCCTAAAGGTCACAACTTTTGAAAATTTGGTTGAATTTGTACTTTGAAAAGAGACAAAATAAGAAAGGACACAACTATGGTGGAAGGAATACTATTATAGGTGTTTAATCACCACTATATAAAAAATGCAGTTTTGAAGTATTATAGATGCAATAGTAACCAATGAGATCCCTAAGTCCTCCAATTTTTTGATTTCTTAGGTCTTATATCCATTTTATACACGTCTTATAAATATCAATTTCCATTTTTTTCCCTCAGTCTGCTATAAAAAACGACGTGTTGGAGTTTGAATAATTTAATTTGTCTTTCTATTTTGAAGAATTTGATTTTTTATCTTGGAAATTGATTTCACACATTTTAATTGTGTTTAAAAAAAATCTTCGCATAGCGCAGAGACACACGAACGGACACGGAGACTGTGTCTCTGCGTAGCGCAAAGACACTGTGTCCAGGCAGTGTGGATTTTTTTTATATAGTGCTAACAATTAACATCAATTTTTGAGACATTTTTTTATATAATTTAGCTATTCATTTATTTGTATTAAGGAGGATATGATAAATTATGGGTTGTTTTCCATGTATAGATGTGTTTAAATTTTCATACAAGCGTACATTAATTTCTTGATCTGACTTATAATTAAAATTCACATATAAATTTTTATATGAGCTTCTTGTAATTTTCAACATGTCTTATATATATATCAATTTCCATATTATTTTTTTCTCAAGTCAATCTGCTATAAAAAACTATATATTGGAGTTTGAATAATTTGATTTGTCTTTCTATTTTGAAGAATTTGATTTTTATCTTGGAAATTAGTTCAAGACATCTTAATTGTGTTCCTTAACCTTTTGATGTAAAAATGAATTGGCATTTACTTTTTTCTATCTAGATGTATGGTTTTAATAATTTAGTATTATTTTGAAACTGATTAGTTCGTATAGTTAGCGTGGGAATAACAACTTTAGCATGCAAACTGATGCTCACTTTAGCATGGGAATTAAAACTTTAGCAAATAAGTTCCAATTAATGATGGTTCACTTTCCATTTCTTGGTTCTGTACTAGATTTATTACTTAGTTTAAAAACTTCTAGATCTATTTTCTTCAATCTAGAACTTATGTTTCTCATGTTATTGTGTGATGATGTCATCATGTTAAAACTTTAATTTTTTGTTTTTATTTACGGAATGAAATTGTCTTAAGCTTGGTGAATGCCCAGCATCTGTTCCATTGGGTTGTGTCAGACTGTCCTAGAGAACGTGATATTGTGGGGTTTGGCATATCTTCTTTGATCTTTCATATTTTGTAAGGACTGATGAAAGCACAAGTTGCAATTAGTGAAAGAGGTTTTAAACTTGTTTACATAATTGAAGGATTCCTATTTGGCGACTTTTGTACATTCACTCATCCTTGTTTGCTTTTGAATTAATTTTTTGGTATTTCTTATGTAA
Source organism: Fraxinus quadrangulata (assembly GCA_903798255.1). Lineage (NCBI taxonomy): Eukaryota > Viridiplantae > Streptophyta > Magnoliopsida > Lamiales > Oleaceae > Fraxinus > Fraxinus quadrangulata. The sequence continues at coordinate 36,819 of CAIGRB010169023.1, read as the reverse complement.
CCACAAAATTGCTTATGGATCATGGATTAACCATTTATTAGTAGCTTTGTTTGGGATAAGATTAGGTCTTGTTCGGTTAAGTTTATGGGTTTTTTTTTTTTTGGGCTTTTAACTCTGTCTTTTCAACTTGCCATGTTAGCCAAATTTGATAAACATATTAAAGGGGACATTAATGGAGCGTTTGGTTTGGTGTTTTTAGTTTTTAATTTTGTAAAACACTCACAAAACTTGTTTGGTTTGGTACTCTTGAAAATGCATTATTGAAAATAAGATTAAATTTATAATGTAAAATTCAAAATATAATTTTCCGTTTTGAGGTAAAACCTTGAAAAACTGAAAATACAAGAAGTAAATTCCAAATTCCTCCTTCCAATGCCAAATTGAACAACCCAAATAACTTATAATTTTCATCCTAAATCAATTTCTATCCTTGTGATTTGAACGAAAAATTAGATGAAATCACACTATTTTTCTTAGGTATTTTTCACGCTGGAAGTGTATTTATCCCAAGATCCTCAAAGTATATTGAAGCTCGAATCCTTGAGATTTCATTTAAAACCATACTTGGGTCTGTATGATTTGAACAAAAATGAATGTAAACTTCACCTTTGTACATACTGAAGTAAGGGCATCCTCAAAATTTCATGGAACCAGGGCAAATCCCAATCGATGATTCCATGGAAGTGTGAATTGGTACGATTGCAATTATTTTTCTTGGTTAGATCTTTTGGTTCATACGCAATCAAGGTCGATGATTGTCTGTTTATTGTGCAAATCCTACAAATGAGGAACTTGGAAAAAAAAATGCCAATTTTATAAATTTGTTGTGCATTTCTTCTTCCGTGGATGTTCATCATTTTTATGTCGATAAGGAGTTGAAACTGAATCAATGGTTTCTTTTCAATGGGCCCTTTTTTGGGTTATTTTAGACTTTTTGAATGAATTTAAGGTGCTTATAAAAATGCCTAGTTGAAATATTTTGTTTGTCAATGTAATATACTTGCAAGTGTATATAGTAATGCTAAGATGAATTTTTGAACTTGTCGGTGTAATATATTCGCATGTGTTTTATTATATTCTTGTAACAAAAAAAAAATTGTAAGATTAGTCAATTTTTAAAATGTATATATTACTTGATAATATATTAGTATAAAATTGTTCTATTTTATTGAATAATCAAATTGATTAAATAAAGTGTCATAAAACAATTTTTAAAAATTTCAAAGCAAACATGTATTTCAGATTTTTGATTTGAGAAATAGTTTTAAAGAATGTGAAACTAAATGCGTTATGTTGTCTTTTCTTCTAGTATTTTTGTTTTGAGAAATAGTTTTAAAGAATGTGAAACTAAATGCGTTTTGTTGTCTTTTCTTCTAGCCAAGACCCTGGTTTTGGCAGAATCTTTGTTAAATCACCTGATGGCAATTGGATGTTAATTGATTCAGATGAGGTATGTTCATGTTTATTTAGCCTTACTTTCGTTTCTTTGTTAATTGTTTTAGGGTTTCAATATAACTATGTGTATTAAGGTCATATGAATGTTTATTATTATATTATTATCGTGTGAGTCGATGACACCCTTCATGTTAATTGTTTATTTAGCTTTTTATTATTATTTATAGTCTACATCTATGATGATCTTGGATAGAATTTAATATTTTAACGGTATTACGCAGTTTGTTTTTAACTTCAACAGTCACATTCTTAGTCGCTAATAGCACTAATAGCGGTTATTGTATGAGGAATTTTGATGTAATATAGTACATATTTATGTATGGTGGCTAAAATGATGCATAAAAAACTTCAAGACGTCTTCTATTTTAAACTTATGACTGCAAAATGTGCAATTCATTTTGTAAAGGCCGCATGGTATCCTTTTACAACTTCTTAACTATACATTTTCATTTTTCGATGCATACTTTATTATTTAATGAATCAAATATTTTTTATTCATGTATACCTGCAATCTTTATGTATATCGAACGTTTCTATTATTATGTACTGTCATGTTTTACATACACGTGATATTTTCAATTTTATTTTTGGTGAGTTTCTTTGTTCAGTAATGTCAGATTTTGAAATAATCATCTTGTTAGATGAAGCATTAGCGATGCAATAATATGCTTCCAAGACTCTTGAATATTTCAATAAATCTTAAACTACTTTTTTTTTTTAAAAAAAAATTCTACACTAATTAAAGCACAACAAATACAAAATTTGTGCAACGCATGTATCAACAACTAGTATTTAAATAATTAGGCCTAACTCACTTCATTACTAACATGTACATGAGACCAAACCCATTTTTCAAATGGAAAATGATAGAGGTACATAGGGGATGCCATAAGTGTTGACATAATTACCAAATGGCACCCCGTATTGGGAGGCGGCTGTGCTCGCCCCCTATGTACCCATAGTAAAACTGTTTTCAAATGTGGTTTAATACTTATAACCCCCACAGTCCTCCTTCATACTTTAATAGACGAGGACATTTCTTGATTCACACTTAAACCATTTCCAACAATCTGGCTCGAGATTTAAATTAAGTCCTCTAACAACTATGAATGTTAATTTTGCACGGAAAATTTGAGTTCCAACTGTTACGGGGACCTAACGTGAAGTGAAAAACACAGTGTTTTTATTCAGATCTTTTACAGCATAGAATCAAAGAATTTGACAAAACTGCAGTTTACAAAGAAAGAAAATATATAGACGCCAAGAAAATTAATCCTAGAACCTTGAACGCTTGCATTCAGGTGGAAGTCCTTGAGGAAACCTTTGAACATCAGTACAATAATTATATATCATATACTTTTGTTGTACCCATCGCAGCCTATTCCGGCCATTGGCATCAAGTGCCTGAGTTTGCCATGCCTCATTGTTTAAAGATTCACCAGTTTTCGAAACACAAGATGTGCCGGGTGATCCAGATACGCAGCCATTTGCATTAAAATTCCTGTAGGAGGCAATAAATGGAGCTTTTGTCCAATCAGTCTTGACTCTCCCACCTTGTGTTGCCCAATCGTCTGCATTCCATAAACTGCAATATACCCTCATGGGTTGGCTCTTGGGATATGGAACCCCAATGGCTTCATGGTTGGTATATACTCTTATAGGGATATCATCCACCAAGAAACTGGAAACCCACACAGAAAAAAACATTTATCAGAGGTTCCATGGGGTTATTTATTATTCTCTCCGTCCTATAAAGAGAGTCATATTTATATTTTCACACGTTAAGAAATTTAATTAATATAGTTGAAATAATAAATTTTACTACTATTTTTCCTAATACACCCCTACATTAGTGCAATTAATATTCAGGGCAATTAAATTATGCATGCTTAAGGTAATTAAACTATTCTTGTTACCCGTCATTGTTTTAGGCAAGAATCAAGATAATTAACATTCCAAAGTTATTCAACTACAATTGAATAATGAAGTGATTTATATTTATAATAAAAATTACATTAAGTATTGGTATATTAGGAAGCTAATATATTAACTACATTCTCAAATAAGAAATAAGATTATAATTTGAGTCATAAAAAAGGAAATAGGAATATCTTTATGGAACGGAGGGATTATAAAGTTTGTCTTAAAACGTTCTCCTTACGTGTTAGTGATCATATTAATTTTTTCACCAAAACTCCATCTTGTGCACGGTTTTATGTATTGGTCAGGTTATTCGAATATAGTAATACAATTCTTTTCACGTAAAAAAAAAAAAAGAATGGTAGAAGCTTACATGATGCGTTGTGTGTTCCAAACAACAGAATAGGTGTGGAAAGATGTAGTGGGATCGAACCAAAGGCGAAACTGTTGTTCTTTATTGCCGTTTCCCTGAGAATAAACATTGGTATGAACGGTATATGGCTGGCCAGAAACATTTCCAAGAAACTCAAAATCAATCTCATCGTGTTCAGCTCCTTGAGAAGATAACTGCAAATTAATGGAACAAATAAATTAGCTCTTCATAAACCATAGATATATGACAATAAAAATCCAGTCCAAATGAAATTCTGAAAACATGTGAGACTCACATAAAATGTTGTAACAGTTCCAGCTGAATTTCCAGGTACGAGCTTCAGTTGCATGTCAAATCTTCCAAAAACAAACTGATTTTTGGACTGAAAACCCGAACCAGATATTTTGTCAAGAGATAAGGTAAGATCTTGGCCGCCATTGAGTATCTTTGCTCGTTGATCGCCCCAAGTAATGTCAACATCTTGGTAGAAGTTAGCAGCCGAGGCCGCCATTAGAAAAGTCATAAATAATACTATTGAGAGATGGATCATTGCAGATAACATTTTTTCCTCAATTTTACAGTGAGAAAGCGATATAAATAGAGAGGGAGAGAAAGAATTTAGATTTTCGTGTTGTAAAGTGGTTGATCAAAGACTGCTTTATATAGGGGGAAAATTTGCATTAATCATAATTAATGTTTGACAAATGCTGCAATAAAATTCATTTTTCTGGGCCAGCTGTGTGATACAGTGGAAGAGAATTCAATGGTTTATTTAAGAACTTTAAAGCAAATCCGAGTAGGACGGTTTCATACGATGCCAATGGTTGTTGAATATATAAATATTAGGCAGGAGCCTGTGTACAGAGACAGCTTTCATGCCTAAAATATTATGGTACCACCTGACCTCGCACACATATTATTTGAATAGACCTTTTTGTTACAGTTTATTCAAATGGTAGGACAAAAGTGAAATATGCCATACTAGATTTTCTCTCGATTAATTTCAAGAGTCCTTGATCATGTAAACAAAATTTCCTCAAGGACCACGACGACAATTAACTAAGCTTTGGAGCCAATAACAATACAAAAGTGAGATATAGCTTCGATTTTGTGCTTGTTTAATAAAACTTTGCTAAAAGTTTACCAACTAGTTAAATTTTAATTTTAATAACAAATTTCATCAAATTTTAGCAGACTCTACTAAAAATATTTTATCGAAAGATTTGTCTTACAACCCTTTGTCTCGATTCATTTCAAGAGTCCTTTATCATTCATTTAAAAATTTCTGTAAGGACCATAACAACGACAAATTAAGCTTTGGGTACAGTTAGATGATTCGTTTTTCGTCGCTGAAATCATTTTTAAGATAAAATGTTCACAATGACCTTGTATGATTATATCTGTTCTTGTTAGACCATGGTAATTAAAATTTGAAACTCAAGAGAGTAGAATAATTCATTTATTTATAATTTCATCTTCCATAACTTCCATAGGACACATATTTATTTATTTATTTATTTATTTTTATATAAAGTCAATTCTATGTCATCATCAAAAGTTGCAATTTATTGAAAATGGCTTTATTGATGGCATCTAGATAAATTGAAGAAGCTTTGCAAATGTCAATACGTTAGGTTGTTAATGGCGTGTTTCTTAGGGAGGGTAATTTCCTTTGGTTGACTATTCAGATTTATGGTAATTTGAATAATTTCCGTTTCATTTTCTTTATTAATGAATTCACTGAAGCAGAGGAGAAATAATCCCCATACGACTTAGGAGGGACAGATGAAACCTAACTGTCGAACAATGTAAGTTTAATAGATACAACTGCTAAACTGAATTATTGATGATGTGATATCTCTAAAAATCACGTGATATAATTATCGTAACAATAGTTTGTGGAACGAAAGTATAAATAATTCTAGAAGCTATGACAAAATCGTAGTATTTTGTTGTATATTAATTATTATATATGAATTACCATTGCACCCTTTATTTCTAATTCTTACGTATAAATATATGATATTGATTCTCAATAATATACACACAAGTTTATTATCTCTATCCATTTTCTCCTATTTCTTTCTAATTTATAATATGTTATTAGCATAGGTATCTAGCCAGTTGAGATATAAAAAGATTATTCTTCTTTCGATCAAAGAAAGATAAGAAGTTTCTGTTGGAATTTTGTATCGAAAATTGGTTGTAACCAATTTAAATGATTTAAGCGGAATTCGTTATTTGGTGAATGAGAAATTAATCCAAATTTAAGCCATTTAAATACTTGATATTGTTGGAAAATCGTATAGAATATTGTGAAATATTCTAGAAAATATGTGGATGAAGAAATGTGTCTTTTCATATGGATCATGACTTTTGGTATGATCACTTTCCAATAATTATGAATCTTAATTTCAAGAGATGTGTCTCTGGTATGGTTGTATCTTTTGACAAACATTTCCAACTACTATTTATAGATCCTCATGCGTTTGGATTCATATAGTTCAAAGTGATAGTTCCGATATCATTCCATTCCATGTTTACAATTTAGGTTGCATAAAATACTTGCATCAAAATCATGGCTATGGTAGAGAGTGAATTCCATTCGAGTTCGTTGGTCGAAGTCATTTGGAGTGCTCCTATGACTTGACGTGGTCGTTGTATCTTGGGAGATGATTGCTAGAAACTGTTAACACCGATACGGGGCAAATTCATTTTAAGGACAAAGTATCAAACACTTGCCTCGACCGATCGCATCATTTGCATCTCCTCTTTCTTCTTTCTGATTTCATTCTAATTTAGTATTTTGATTTCAAAAAGTAACTAATTTTCTTTGATTTCATGCAAGGTTTGAAATATATGCAAATCGATTGAATTCGTCAACATGTATTCAATTTCGATAATTATTGCTTGTCTTCTCAAATCACATGTTGGTAAGTCGAATTCTATTTCGATTTTATGAACATAAAATAGTACGTGTTGATTTGAATTTAATATGCACATTATCGGTGTAATATCTCCAGCAATCTTAAGATGAACTTTATTTTTAATGTGTACATTTATATTCTAATTTGTTTAGAATCTGAAAATCTCTATCACGTACATTCTTGACACTTTATATGCAGTCTGTGATAAGCAATCACAACATGAGATTGCATGCTTATATGTATATTTTATATGTATAATTAATATACCATATTTATTGAAGAATTCCTTCTCATGGACGGCATGAACATAAATTATTGATACATGTTTAGTATTCTCGTCTCTACACGGCCATGTATATGTTCTTTCCTTATACATGTTCTGGTTATTTAAATGGTGATTAAGTGAAATGAATTTTCATTAATCTGGAAGTGGACATGAAAATTGGAAAGAAAGTAAAAGTAAATGTGTCTGACAATTTTACATAATGAACCCGAAAATCGGTTAATGGTTTAAATAGACCGACATGTTCATGTGCATATGGTGGATGTTCAGCTTATGTCTTTTCTGTTCAGATTTATGTATTTCCTTTGCCTTATGTCAGTAAGGCTACCCATGTCCACCCACTAATTTTGATCTATTTAAATAAATCAGTGGCACAAGGAAATAATTCAATTACATGAATTACATATTTACGCTTTTATGTGCATGGTAAAAGTTTCAAATAAAATATAATATATCCTTTGGTGAAAGTTTTAAAATCTGGAAAGAATTGTGTGCGTTTATTTAGATGTATGCATGTTATAAAAATCATGTCTTGTTATTTAAAAGGATTGCCTTATAATTGTAAAAGAAGTTAAAAGACTTCTTCTCAAACAGATTAATTTTGCTTCCAGATTTCATAACATGATTTGTCTTCAATATTTTATTGAAAATCTGATTTCGTAAGTGGTCGTGATTTTATCGACATTTTGTGATGCATATATAATAAATATGAGTAAATTGATGGTAACAGTCCATTGGTTGTTCGGTGAGTACGAAAAATTGCGTTACTCTCTATAACATGAAAGACATGAATCTCCGAAGATATTAAATCTGAAATACAATTTATGGAAAATTGGTTTAAAAATCGAGAAAATTGGTTAAGTGTCGAAAACCAAATTTTAGAAAAAGTGACTTCGTGTCAACTTCAATCAAATATTCGGACTTGATTTGATAGTCATCAAATACGGTATTCTTTCATCCGGCATTCATGTGTAATGAATTTGTGTATTATTTGGATGATTAAATGTACAGAATCAATAGTGATTATATAACGTAGAATCATTCATATTTGTTCCGAAGTTTCGTGCACAATTGATCTATGTAAATGCATATTATATTGTGCATTAATGATGTATAAATGTTTGAAACATAAGTTACTATTTCGTCACCTTGATCGTAATGAATTAGATATTGTTGAGACTAATACAATTCAGGCAACGAATTAATAGAAAGGAGAATTTACTCCTAACCATTGAAAATGTATAAATGTTGGAAGAATGCCAACTAGTTATTGAAAGTATATGAACTTTCATGATTATTCCTTTTATTGGAATATGGAAAATTACATTAATGATGATAGTCTCAATTAATTTGATGAAATTAAGTGAGATAATTTGTGCAAAATTGTAATTGCATAAAATATGACAAAATTTGGAATTGGTGAAATTGTATAGAATATTATAAAATATTTTAGGATCAATTTAGATGGAGAGGTGTTTCATTTTGTAGGATTGTGTCTTTTGAAAACACAGTTTCTTCAACCTATATTTGATTCATTCATTCAACTTGATGTGAAATGTCACAAATTCGATAAATTGCATATGTTTGGAGAAGATGCAATTCTTGTGAATCAAGATGTTTAGCCCTTCATTGTTGGACTATACTATACTAAAATGCGTAGATCAATTAAGTTAGTTTATACTTGAAAAAAGATTATTTATCTATGTGATGACCTTGATCAAATTGTGTGTGATCAAATTGAAGATAGTTGGATTGAAGTATATTGTATACAATTTCAATTGAAATAAATTGTGGGTAGACGACCACTATTTTGAAAGTACTTAAATTTTCACGAAGCATTCGATATGGACATTATCTATTCGATAAATGAATTGAACCATGAAAGAGTTGATGAACTCTAAATTCAAGTGTAACCCAAAAATGTGGAGGTTAACATCAGTGCTTGCGAACTTATATGAAAAGTTCAAGATTTGTGGATGCAACATTATTAGTTGCACATGCATTCCTAATTGAGGAATTGTGGGAGTAACTTATATTAAAAGTTACAATTTTTCTATACATTATAATCGTAGAAATATATCTATGACGGTGAGAAAGGTAGAAAACTCATATCTTAATTATAAGGATGATATACACTAAGTCTAAAGTGGATGAAATGGGATAAAAGTCGATTACGGCGTTTGTTTGGATATGCAAGATCAATTGAAATATTTGAAAATGATATTGAATACCCATGTTTCTGAAATCCACTAGTAAAAGTGATTGACTAGTGTAGTGCGTAATAGAAATCCTCTAACATTGTTGTTTGGAATTAATAAAGTTTTAGATAAAACTAGTTAGAAGCATGTAGCTTCATGAGAGGATTTCTTGGTGGTGACACTTTGTATCCATTAAATCAATCGATCGTTGGCTAGCTAAATTTGATAAAATACTAAGTCACATGTAATGGTAAGTCTAGACGTATAAGTCGTAGACATAATACTGTTAAGCAGTCGATCTCAATGGTGTAAACTCATAGTACCTTTAAGAGATTTACCGAGAGATCAAGAATACTGCATATCGAGAGGAATGAGATTAAAACCTACTACGTAAGAGTCTTTATAATGATAATCCCACCTTATTGACTGGAGATCCCAAGATCTTGGTTCAAAGGGACAACTAAGTTATGAAGATTTAATAAAGCACTCAGGAAAATACTTCCCAACTCGTTCCTATGATAATTATAGTGCTTTCTGCAAAGTGTGAGGTTAAGATATGCTTTTAATGATTGCTATATCTTGATTAAGTCAAATAGAGTAAGATATAATACTTTTAATAGGAGATCACCTATATAAGTGTGAAGTGTGGCCGCTTCAATAAGAATTGTTTGATGCTCAAATTCTTTAAACACTTATGAAACCAAGAGTTGTTCAGAACCATGAACGGTTTAGGGAAGACATTGTGTGAGTTCTGTTGTCTTGGTTTAAACAGTGACTGAATGGTTCAAGACATTATGTTCACCAATTAGCCAAGTAAATCCGATGGTATTTTCACTAAGGAAGGTTCAAAGTCAAAAATTACCTTACCTAATGCAGTGTTTTTCCGCTCTCTCTACTAGGTCTGCGTAGTCATTTACATTAATTTTCATTCTGTGGGGGACTGTTGAAATTTTGTATCGGAAATTGGTTGTGACCAATTTAAATGATTTAAGCGGAATTCGTTATTTGGTGAATGAGAAATTAATCCAAATTTAAGCCATTTAAACACTTGACATTGTTGAAAAATTGTATAGAATATTGTGGAATATTCTAGAAAATATGTGGATAAAAAGATGTGTCTTTTCATATGGATCATGACTTTTGGAGATCGTGACTTTTGGTATGATTACTTTTCAATAATTATGAATCTTAATTTCAAGAGATGTGTCTCTTGGTATGGTTGTGTCTTTTAACAAACTTTTCCAACTACTATATATAGATCCCCATGTGTTTGGATTCATATAGTTCAAAGTGATAGTTTCCATATCATTCCATTCCATGTTTACAATTTAGGTTGCATAAAACACTTGCATCAAAATCATGGCTATGGTAGAGAGTGAATTCCGTTCGAGTTCGTTCGTCGAAGCCATTTGGAGTACTCCTATGGCTTGACGTGGTCGTTGTATCTTGGAGATGATTGCTAGAAACCATTAGCATCAATGCGGGGCAAATTCATTTTAAGGACAATGTGTCAAACACTTGCCTGACCGATCGCATCATTTGCATCTCCTCTTTCTTCTTTCTGATTTCATTCTAATTTAGTATTTTGATTTCGGAAAGTAACTAATATTCTTTTGATTTCATGCAACATTTGAAATATATGCAAATTGATTGAATTCATCGACATGTATTCAATTTCGATAATTATTGCTTGTCTTCTCAAATTCCATATTGGTAAGTCGAATTCTATTTTGATTTCATGAGCATAAAATGGTACGTGTTGATTTGAATATAATATGCACGTCATCGGTATAATATCTCCAACAGTTTCAACCATTTGAATTAGTCAGACGATTCCTCTTTTCTATCCAAAAGAAAAGGATAGTATTCTTGATTATATACCATTAGTATTTGTTATTTACTTTGTTATAATTTTATCACTACAATGATTACTGATAAAAATATACTATTCGACTACTAATTTAATTCAAAAATTGCCCATCCTTATAAATTTCAACTTTTGCCCTCCCAAGTTATACTATTGCTCGAGAATAAGCATAAATCTTTATATATCAATATTTTTCAGGAATATTATTTTGTGTTATTGAAAAATTACAATCTTATACAACTCAGTATTCCAGAAGAATATTGTTGCTCTTGTAGAGAAAAAATTTGTACATATAAAAATTATAGATGAATATCGTGTCATTGCTCTTAAAGAAGCACCACTTTATTTATAAAAATATTATATTATTGCTCCTAAAGAAGTATTCCACATGTCTCATAAATATATGCTTTCTTTCATTTCCATACAGGTTAAGAAAATTTAATTAATGTAATTGAAACAAATAATTTTACTTATATTTTTCGTAATATACCCCTACCTTGAATAATTGTTTAAGTAGAATTAGTTTATATTTATTGATAATAAGACATATTAAATAGGAGCACATTAGAAATTAAGAAATCAACTATAACTCCATAAGGAAAGTTGACTATAATTTGAAACAAATTAATAAAGAAATCAAGCATATCTTTATAGGACAAACGGGGTGTAAAATTTAAACATATAAATATTATAGAAAATCGTGTATTGTTCTTGAATGAGAACAACTTTATTACGTCATATATATTTTAGAAGAAAATTATATGTATAATACAGACACTACACCAAAAATGACATTTTGCAACACGCAAAAAGCAACATTAGTTGATTAAATATTGCTAAAGGGGTCTATCGTAACATTTTAGCAACCGAATGTTGCTATTGGCTAATATAATTGAGCTTTCACAACTTTTTTTTTTAATAAATGTTGCTAATGTCGCATTTTACAACGTTTTACAAATGTTGCGAAAAGTAAGTTTTTGTAGCATTTTTTGAACATTATTGAAATATGATTTTTTAAATAAATCGAGGTTTGCAACATACTCAAAAACGTTGCAAAATGTTTTTTGCAACGTTTTTTGAACGTTGCAAAAAACTATTTTTGTTGCACTGCGAAGAAGTATAATTATATTGTATACAAATCAAATTTTAATATTTTTATGGTTTTGTTCTTGAAGAAACACAATATAAGAAGAGAAAATTACACTTAGTCCTGTTTTTAAAATTTACACTTCATTAATTAGATTTTAAGTTTAATTTTTCTAAAATTAGGTTATAATTTTTTATTTAATGTTTATTATAAATCAATA
>CAIGRB010169023.1:0-15505 GCA_903798255.1 Fraxinus quadrangulata | reverse complement strand
TGTGGAAGTTATGAACTTTTAGTTCAAACAAAATAAGAAGGATACGAATGAAATTAATTGTAGACATATATGTTACATTGAATTCAACATCATAAATTACAAATGTTGTCCTAATTGTGTGTAATTTATTGAATTACCTTCCAAAATTTAACATGTTAGATAACTTTATTTTTTATACTTTATAGTCTTCAACAAGATTATTCATGTGTGGGGAAGATTGATTTTTCTCTTAATTGTACAAGGTCACATACACAATAGTCATGAATGGTAATTAGGCGACTAGAACACAATACATAAATTGTTTTTATGGTATGTTAAATCACTATCGAAGATAATATTTCTACTGATGACTACAAAACAAAACTTATAGTTCTGTTGACTGAGGGAAAAAAAAGATTAAAATCTTGTTTATTATATTATCCATTCGTGTTTAATATGTATTGAAGATGATATTGCATATCAAACATGCACAGTAACCTCTGATGGCATGTTAATGCTTACATTAATTTTGTCTGATATCCAATATACGAACAATATGACCTTAGCACTCATTAATAATAACTCTTAAAGTCACATGTTTGATTGTTAGAAGTTTCATAAATAGTAACGCACAAAATCTATATACTAATCATAAGCTCATTTTGTTGAAAATTGGAAATTCTATTTTTATACTACCGAGGAAAATAAAATAAACAAGCAAGATTTATAAAGGTTCACATGAACGTGATACTACTTCTTCCGTCACTACAATAATTCACTACGATTAAAGGAAGTTTCCAAAAGAAAACTCGCACAATCCTACTTTTCTAACCTTTCTCTCTTTTGGTGATAATACAAAACCTAATGAAAGATCCTCATTTATAAGACAAAATTAGGGAAAAAGTTCAAGTTACTAGTGTGAAACTCCTAAACCATTCTTAATGAAATTTTGGTTCGGGGTACCCCTCACGATGTACGAACTCCGCACAACAACAACAATAACTAAGTCATACAGTCATACTTGATTCTTTCTAGGCACGATGGAACCTTACACCAGCTGCTTCGATGCCAATTGGCCTCGTCATTTTATCTTAATTTTATTTGCTCGCGGAAATTTGATGAAGCTTGATGACATTAGCCAATTTAAAAACTTTATAAACTTAAGTGACTATAATTAGCTACAACAATGTAGAATATACTATGAATGAGGAGCATGGGATATGACTAGATGATGGTGATTGTGGTCCGATTGTGTGGTGAATGGTGATGGTGGTGCAATGGTGGCGGTGACGAAGATGGTGGTGTAATGTCAGAATTTGACAATTTCTGTTTATTTCTTCTTGGTGGCAGCGACACTAGATATGATGGTACAATGATGGAGAAGGTTAGGGTTTTGAACGTCGTGGTTTATGGTCGCATGGAGGCAGGCGGATCTAGTCTTGTAAATTTGCAGTGCTTAATATAAAATGTTGTCTTTTAATAAATTACGAGTTCTATAATTTCATCTTCCTAGCTATTTTTTCAGCTTCAATAGCACTAATTTTTTACACGTATTCGTTGTTTTGATCTCAATTATCACTTTCGTCAATTCTAATGACGTTATGATATGCATTATCGGAGTTCATAACTAAACAAAAACGATTGCTTAAATAAATAATTAACAAAATAAAAAACCAGGGTTATCATATCATGGTTATTCATGTAAATTTATAATTGAAAAATTAAACAATGCAAGGATGCAATATGAATAACAAATATTTTTTAAAATAATAATAATAATAATAATAATAATAATAATAATAATAAATCGATCATTGTATCACAATTGGTAACTAATAACTCAACTAACACTTCCGAATTCAAATTATCAAAAAAGTTATATACAGTTAATAGAATTTACAAAGAGTGTATGTTACAATAATTGTAACTTATTAAAAGAAAGAATTCTCAAAATTCATCGTATTTTCCTTTAAACTCGATTTATTTTTTAATTTTGCAATATACCAAAAAAAAAAATCAATATTTATCAGTTCACATTGAACTTAATTGGGCTTTATTGAGAGTTATATTTTCTTATTGGGCTGGGCATATGCCATAATAACTATAAACAATAAATTGACATTATTAGCATCGATAGTACAGGAAAAGTAGCATTTAGCCTGAAGCCCACTTGCCAATTGAAAATCCTCAAAAAGCAAACCCCATCTTCATTAATTTTCCAAAATAAAAATAATTATTACAAAAGTCTATGTTCGACTGATTATGCAGTCCACTTCAATTGCTCCATGGCATACTGGCTGCTATTATCCTGTACCTAAACATTTGTTCTCCCCAAATCTCCACCTCCAAAACAAGAAGACAATCTCTGTAAGACCATCAGTAAAACTCTGCATGAACGACAGTTTCTTCACTTTTACCGCAACAAACAGTTGCAGCGAAGACCAAGAAAAGAATAAGAAACGTTATCCAAGAAACGACCCAGATCAAGAAAATCCCAAATTATGCCAAGATTTTTACTCTTCAATTGAAAACCCAAAGGCCCAATTTAGGGAGAGTGAAAGGGAACCAGAAAGTGATATAGATAGCCTTTTGGATATTTCATCAAACATGTGGTGGACAGATTTCAAAGCTTTCTTGGGGCAAAGAATTAATTTGGAAGGTGTTGCCTCTTCTGTGGGAATTTTGTCCAAAGACAAGCACTTGGCAATCCCACATGTTTCTGTGCCTGATATACGGTATGTTGATTGGGGTGAATTGAAGAAAAGAGGGTTTAAAGGTGTGGTCTTTGATAAGGATAATACTATTACTCTTCCTTACTCTTTGAACTTGTGGGCGCCCCTTGTGTCATCCATAGAGCAGTGTAAATCATTGTTTGGTAATGATATTGCAGTGTTCAGTAACTCTGCAGGTAATTTTGATGAAACCTATTTAGAATTTTTGGCTAATTTTATTAGTTTTGAAGGATTGTTAGCGTTGTTTAATCAATTGTCTGACTTTTTTATTATATTGTGAACTTTTAGGACTATATGAGTATGACCCTGATGGTACAAAAGCTAAAGCTCTTGAGGATGCAATCGGGATAAAAGTGATTAGGCATAGTAAGTTTGGTGTGGATTCATCAGCTAGAAAGCTGTCATTTAACTTGTCTTATTTCTCGAATTTCTTGTGTTTTAAGTATGCATTTGATTTGGTGGACTCTGTTAAATATATCAATCAAGATTTAGGGTGATGCTCACATTTAGACACTGGAATAGTATTGATTAACTGTTTTCTTTGATTACTTGTCCAATCTAGGGGTTAAGAAGCCAGCTGGAACTGCTGAAGAAATTGAAAAGCACTTTGGTTCTGAGTCTTCAAGAATTATCATGGTAATGAGATTTGTATAGATGATCAATCTATGCTCTTGTTACTTTTTCTGTTTTGTCTGTTTTAGTTTAATCATTTTATTGCACAATAAACTTGTTATGTAAATGATAGGTGGGTGATCGGCCCTTCACGGATATTGTTTATGGAAATAGAAATGGTTTTTTCACTATATTGACTGAACCACTTAGTCTTGAGGGGGAGCCGTTGATCGTACAGCAGGTTGGTTTTTCTCAGCTTTTTCTTTCTGTGCTGCCTGAGCAACCCTTTTCACCTTTAATATAGTACCATTGAACCTAAAAAATTCTTTTGCAACTGTGAGTTGTCAATTGCTTAGACACCATGTTAACATCTTCGTGTTACAAAGTCTTTTAGTCAATCATCTCATGACGATCACAAAGTAATTATGAACTCATTTACATTGCATAACTACAGACGATACGCATCTCGTAAACTCCAACATTTATAAGTTATGCTAAATTAAAGATGATAGAATCGACATTTCCAGACACAAGCTCTGCCTAGAGCTTCCGTGCGTCTCGTGGGAAACCACAATATCTCCTTCACAAAATGAAATATAATGTTGGAGATTGGTTTTGATGTCAAGAATGTATATTGTTTCTTGGAACTAATAAAGGAAAGAGCACCAAAAATTTGACAAGTGATTATTGCACAGTGCAAATGCATGAAAAACACTTTTTGAAGCTTGCATATAACCCCCTTATGCTCCATCTTACCAAAATCTCTTAGGTTTACTCTAAGTAATTCTAAATCAATTTATTTGTAGAATCATCTGAGTTGGTTTTGAAAGGCTGTTCTGCAAGTTTTTACTTTCTCCCAAATACTAGTGAAATTATAACCGCAGTCTGCGGATAGGAACGGCCTCAGAATGATGGTTTTTCTCAGTAGACATTTTAACTCTTCATTCAATATTTTATTACTTCAGAGCTCTTGGGAGAGCAGCAAAGTCCCGTGTCATGAATTACCTATCATTTACAGGATTACCATTTTGGAGAGGTCCATCTCATTGAACCTCTCCTACTACTAGCTAATATTTGCAGAGAAAATTACATAATTCTGAGAATTTTCAAACAGCCACTTGGCTTACACAATAGACTTTCAGAGTTGGTTTAGTTTTCTAATTGCTAAATGTGCTGTTTATAGGTCTGATTCCTCCATACATACTATAACTACACGAAGAGATTACATGCTTACTAGAATTATTACATATTCCAATATGTATATAATGAATCAATTGGACAGGAGACTAGTTGCATCAAAATTAAAATGGAATATCAATAAAGAGTAGGTGCCTGGCAAAAATTAATAAATTACATAAACTAAAAAAAAAATAGGTATTTGGACACACGTGTTATTTTATTCTTTTTTCCTGATCTTATGCTCTGTCTTTATCTAGATTCATTCACGGTTTAACTGACAAGTGAAAATGAACAATGAGAACTGAACTCAAATACAGTTATAATGAGAAACAGATTGTAGATAAAATGGCGACTTGTGTAGCTGGAGCATGTCTTGCATAGGTTAAAGAAACTCGTACAAACAAGTTACAAGATGGTTTCCTAATAGGACAAGTTAAAAGATGGTGAGATGAATGGTCTATTGTGGTTACAAAGAATTTATTCATAGGATATTTTTATAGATGTGGCAATGGATCGAACGAAGTGATGGAAAGTGATTCATGTAGCCGACTTCAAATCCACTAGGAATATGTCTGTTAGTATTTTGTTGTAGAAGCAGATTGACCTCTGCTAGGCTTTACTAAAAAGTTACTAACCTTTTCTATCCAATCAAAGTCAAACATTAAGTTCAACCACACTTTCATAAGTATTACACATTTAGTATCCACGGCTTTTCGTAGGATCCATTATTATTTCTCCTAAAAAGTTACTAATAATTTTACACAAACCGACCCTAAAGATTTGTTTGTCCTGGGAACTGTTGCATTTGGTGAATCAAGTCATTGAAGTAGAGCTTAAATTCTGCTTATTACGGAATAGATTTTGATATGACAAAGCAAAATCTTTTCAGGTGAGGTCTCTTGAAGTGGCTCTTGTGAATCGATGGTCCGGAAAAGGGTTGAAGGCAATCAATCACAGGCTTCTTCCAGATCCTGAGAAATGTGTAAAAGATGTAACACTCTAACAAATGTCATTTATACTTAAGAAAGGTCAATTTTTTTGTAGTTAATTGTTTATTATTATTATTTTTTTCGTCAAAGATTCAGGTAGCCGCTCATTGACTACATTTTTTCATTCATGTTACAGTTGAAATCATTGTAGAACTTACTTAAGTGGTGCATAAGCACTCCTCTTTATTGTTTTTTCCAAAGTTCCACAATCCATGTTCATCTGTGCATTAGTGTTATGAAAAATAACAAGTACTGTCTTAGAATTCATGGCGATTTGATCTCATTTACTAGTGATAAATAATTTACTTTGTTGAAAAATTGATATGGAGATAATCTTTTATACCCAACTGATGATGTCTTTCTTGGAGGAGTAATCACTCATTAACTCTATGCTGAGGTAATGCTTTGATTCCCAAATTTATTTGTGTACTTAGATTTCTCATATTCTTTGCTGAATGCAAGTCAAGGCATGTTTAATCAAATTGGTGTTATGGTTTTGGTTGTTCTTAAGGATATACTATGTTATTATCTGTTTGTTTTAAGGGGTTTGACTATCCTCTACATAATTGGCGTGATTTAAGAATAATGCTGGCTGAGCCCCACCGGTGTTGATTAGCATTACTCGTTATTTAATGAAACATTGAGAGTGATTTTTATTGGCAATCCTGGCTATCTTTTCATTCCCCTTTTCTATCTCCTTTTGCACTCTTAGCCCTCAAAAACTCGACCCGAAACTAATCGGGGGAGCAAAACTCCCTTGTAACACCACCCTCTAAAATGTTACCGACATGGTATCACCTCAATTCTGAACAAGTATTCCAGCACCATGGGAGATGCCACAACTTTAATATTAAGATACAGATTGTTTTTATTGGGATTTTGCAAATATTTTTTGTAGATGCAAGTGAATTTGTGCTATATATTTTGGGAAGCTGTGGTTCTTGCTTTCATGCTTAGTACTTATAGTGTGTTTAGAAAATGGCAGTGGGATTGAAAGGAAGACTGTATCTCCAATATATCTCATGCTTCTTCATTTATTGCTTGACAAATAAAGAACAACGTTCTTTTATCCTTTTGATTTTTCTTTAATTCTGTGAATGAGTAAGGCTCATACTTAGTTAAATGCATGTTTAATTTCTTATTTTGATGTTTATGCATGCCTAATTGCCTGGTATATCTCATACATGTGCACCCCTAGTCGTTTGGCAAGTTTGGTAAGGTAGTTTAGAAATTACCGATCAATATTGAGGAAGATTTTATTACCTTCTCGTGTACCATCAATCGTATCCTGGGTGTTCAATCTTGAAAAGTAATAACCTATAGTATTAGTTGTGTAATTTAGTATTTCATCTTTGAATCAAACGGATCCTAAATGGTTTTGTGTCATGATATTTATTTATTTATTTTTAAATTGAGAGTTTATAAGTGGAGTTGAAACATATGACATTCAAAAAAATTGTCTCCTAATTACAATTCTAATTCCGATGTCAATCCAGTCCAACATTACCTAGAAGTAATCTGGAAATTGGTTCTCCTTTAATTTGAAACAAGCAAGAAATAAAAAATAAATAAAGTCTATCGTTATAGGACGAGGGAAGTAATACATATTGAACGCATTCTACGTGTTGACGCGTTTCTGTATGTTAAATGAATGGACAACTCAATACAATTATGTTAATGTTGTACATATCGATCCACAAAATGTAGAACAGCTCTACTGTGTACTGTGTAAGTACAGCTAGCTGTCTCTCTGACAGACAATAAGAGTAGGAATCCTTTTTTTTTTTTTTTTTTTGGAAAATTACAAAAAAAATTCGAAAGAAAAAATAGTCAAAAGAGAGGTTTTGCAGAGGATGAAGAAAGCCCAGAATTCAAAGGACATGCATAATAGAAGAGAGATGCTGTTGGCTCATTTACGATTCGAATTTAATGTGACACTCTCTTCACCTACTTCTCTGCCATTCCCATTAGTGAAATTAAAGGTATCCTACAGCTTACTATGTAATTTTCCTGGATTTCAATACCGGCATTATTAAACTGATTACTATTTTGTATGTTGTGAATGTTAGATTCAGGGCTGCTAATTAGCCTCCTTCGTGTCGATATTATCAGTTTTATACGACTTCAAGATAAAATTTCTTTTAAGATTACAAAGATATCACGATTACATAGAGAAGTGAAACACGTAAGATTTTCTCCATATTCAAAATATAGTTGGAATTATAGCCCCAGAAAGAGATAATTCAAATGAATTTTTAGTTGAGGTTATGTTTAGCACACTACATTAGACTATATGAGAAATTTAGAATAATTTAGATAAATTTCTTGTATGATTAATATGATGCGTCAAACGTAACCATGGCATATATATTTTAGTTATCAATTTAATTGCAGGTAGTATCTGTTCTATAATGAAAATGTGATTAGCTAAGAATAAGGTTGTCCCTAATTCAATTAGAAAATTTGACAAATTGCAGTGGAGGTCCTCAAATCTATTTAATTTGTGCAAACTAGCCACCTACCTTTTTATGACAAATTGATCCTAGATTTTTTCAAGTTTGTCGCGCCTAGTTCCCCGTCTACAGTTCTCATTCATTCGACCATTCAAAAATGAGATATTTATCTAATTGGCTATAAAAAACAAAAACTACAAAATCACGAACAACTTCTGCACTCTCAAAGTGCCCATCACAAGCGGAAAACGGGGAGGGTTTCTCGGGTTCTGTGTAGTAGGTAATGGAAAGTGAACCCTAGACACGTATTGGGTTGGGTAGTTCGTAGATATTACAACTCATCAATACTTCAGAGTACAAATGGTACAATTTTTTCCCAGTTCAAAACAATGTGACATACTAGTTTTTTTTTTTTTTTTTTTCCTTTATACCAAGGTGTCCGCACTAATTTTGGGGTTTGTGTTCATCACACAGATCAAATAAATCGCGGATTATGACCCAAACTGACCAAGATCCAAGAGCCCCCCACTGAACTGCCAAAGTGTCGAACGAGTCAAACTCATATTGCACATTACCTTCCAGGAGAACTCCTGCCTTTCAGAAGAGAATTTGCCTTCCAAGAGCCCAATGAATCGACCTCTAAGCTGTCAGCATTGAAGAGCCCCGTCCTTTGTCAATTAGGATATGTCCGGAGGGCAACATTACTAGTTCTTGTTCGTTAATATTGTTTCTTTTCCGAGTTTATGCATCTAAATATTTATTAGGTCCGCCCACTTCTGATCCAAGCTTAGCTCCCAAATCAATTTTTTTTTCCTAAACCTGAAGTGAGGACTTTGCCTGTATAGTACACAGGAGCTCCATATTTAGCATATGACATGCCTCTCAAAATTTGTAGAAAATTGGTTAAATTTTTTAGGCAAATCCAATTCCTCCCATGCCTTCAAAATCGTGTACAGATTCAAATTTTACATTGAGAGATATAAATGAGAGTTTAAATGCAGCTGCAACAATTTCAACTAACCACGTACTTCTTCACCTGTTTATAATTACTTCTTCTGATAACTCTTTATATACACAGCTCCGCCCCTTTGGATAATTCTCATCACTCAACACTCTTTCTTCTCTCTTGAAATTAAGATGGAGCGGAAAAGAAGTAAACATGCTTCGGTGCTCCTTTGGGCTATCACGGCTGCATTGCTTACTCAACATTTGGTCATTCCTGTCGTGTCTTCAGCTACCTTTGAGGATCAAAAGACCTATTACTCTCCGGACCCAAGTACGGGAACTCCACCTTCAAGTCCGTTAATATTTTATTTTTTTAATCAGTAGGTGCACCTGAACGTCCTAGCTAAGTTGACAAAACTAACATCTTCATTTTGTAAAACAGGTTCTCACTCGCCTCCTTCGCATGGCTCTGGTGGCGGCCATCGAGGCCATGGAACGCCAACACCCTCTCACGGAACGCCTTCACATGGAGGAGGAAGCTATGGCTTGCCGCCACCATCTGGAAACTGTGGGAACCCGCCAAGTGGAGGGCACTATCACACTACTCCTACTCCTCCCACTCCCACTGGAGGTGGTGGTGGTTACTATAACCCCCCTCCAAGCTCTACCCCAACTACACCCACCACTCCAACACCCACCATTGTGAGTCCACCCACTCCAACCACTCCTATCGACCCCGGAACTCCAGTTACTCCAATCGACCCTGGAACTCCATCGATACCATCACCTCCATATGCATTTGATCCAAACTCACCTCCTTTTACTTGCAAGTAAGTACTACTATTCATCTTCTTTTTTTCTTGAGAAAAACCACACTAGCAGGCATGTTTTATTAATAATAAAAAGAAACATAGTACAGACTTTGGATGGGTCGCAGACTGACCTACTACGATTCATGTTACAACACACTATTAGCTTATTTGTTTTGTCTTGTAAACTGTAGTTACTGGAGGACTCATCCGGGACTGATATGGGGGCTGTTCGGCTGGTGGGGAACCGTTGGGAGAGCATTCGGCGTGGCTAGCCTACCTGGGCTTGTATCGAGCACGAACCTGCTACAAGCTCTTTCAAATACCCGACCTGACGGGCTCGGAGCACTCTACAGGGAAGGCACAGCTGCCCTACTCAACTCCATGGTGCACAGGGGTTTCCCTTACACAACAAGGCAAGTTAGGAATAGTTTTGCAGCTGCACTTAGCTCAAACAAGGCTGCAGCAGCTCAAGCTAAGCTCTTCAAGCAAGCTAATGAGGGAAGAACCAAGCCTAGAGCTTGAATTATCAGTGAATTTTATTTTTAAATTTGAGTGACAGACTGTTTTCTCATATTTAGTTTCATCTCCATGCTGTATTACCTCAAATTGTGCGTCTTTGGAATGTTATTTTATGTTTATTCTTAGTCTAACGCAATGTTACATACTTCATTTGAGATGGATACCAACTTTGTGGTTTGTTATAATATTAGTGTTCTGTTTGTATTCATACAAATATGCCATAATTAATGTCACTCCCCATGTTTGGTTTTTCATCTTATTTGCTATGTTCGTGAACCCATCTCGACCGTTGACCCAAGAAAGATAAAAGGGTCAAGGTCGAACTGTTTTCAAAACATTGCTTTTGTCTTTGTTCACTTACGAAATCACAGTAGTTTTGGAGATAGTTTCAAGGAAAAAGTAACGTTTGCAAGTAAGAATTAGCATCTCAATGTTTGTTTTGTTGTTGTCTTTTTCAATTTAACGTAATAAGTACGACTAACAGTATATACCACTCGGCCACTCTCCACTTTCCCTGTCGAGGCCTCACTTTCTAGTTGCTTTGGAACAATTTAGAGATTCTCTAGAAGAAATACATCATTCTGCCAAAAAATTGATTTTGGTTAGAATTATTACCAGAAACAATAAAGAATGTACATTCTTCAAACACTTGTTACATATAAAAAATACATACGTGTATGTGTAAATACATGCGTATCAGTATGCTCTCCTTTCGATCTTCCCTCGTACTAACATGTAAATACATGATGTTTTATTCTCCGAAACAATTAAACGAATTTCCATTTTGAAACAATAAAGATATCTATACAAAAAATTTGGGTCCATTTGATTCCCATTTTTTTATGTAGAATGCATTTTGGAATAATACATTGATAGAGAATGAATGATTGAAAATGAAGCAAAAGTTTTTGGATGACGTGTAATATTATTTATTGAAGAATGTGTAGTTGAACAGAAGAGAGAATTATATATTTTGAAAAAAGCTTAGAAATTATCAATTAATAAAAATCAATTTTTAGGCATAAAAAAGGTGAAAATGTGTTAGTGTACGACACATGTTTCTATACTCAAACTGTTAACTTACATACTGTCTGCTTCGGGTAGGCATATGCTCTCTTAACCCCTCATCTTTCTATCGTGTCCCTCAAGATTCAAACTCAATAACTTTGCGTAACGAGAGACTGTTCAATTAATATCATGTCTCTCTATAGGTAGAGGTATTGAGTTCGAATCTTGATGGACACAATAGAAATTCGCAAGGAATGTAAGTGGGCATAGGCCCACCCAAAACAGACAACACGTAAACTCTGTGGTTGAGTATAGAAACTCGGATCATTACAGTTATTATCTATCGATTTCAAAAATTGTATTGAAGGTTAAGTTCTTTTATATTCTATATTTTAATACATTGGTAGGATTGTAGCCTAACTCATCACGTAAGTGGCTTAAAATATAAATGTTGAATAAGTATTAAATAGCTAGACTTCTGGACATCTTGATTACTAGCCCAATCATCATTTTATATAGATGAAACTAGAAGTAGGAAAGCCTACAAGAAGTCGTCCTTGACTTTTATTAAGATATGAGCATGGAAGGTAGCAGGGGTTGCAGAGTTGGATGAAAATCGCAAGTACAATTACTTGTGCCACAAAATGAAAGTTGAAGATTAAAATGCTAAGAAACAAACACAAGAAAAAGTGCACAAAAAGAAGCATGGAACAATAATAATACAAAAGGAGTTAAGGTGGAAGATATAGCCAACGCAATTTAGTTTACACCGAAAACTCAGGAAAGTCTTTCCTTGCGTGCGGGCAAGGACAATAATGGAGAGATCCAATTTCACGGACGTTCTCTCGCTCTTCTCCAAAAAATAATGTAACACAAACAGTGGCTTATTATAACACAAAAAAGTTGTAGGAACATCCTACATGTGGTTTAGATTCTTCAAAATGCCTCATAACCATACAATTTGGCAGCCGGCAAAATATTTGACAATATATTCAGCTTCCGTTGTTGAAAGAGCAACAATTGGTTGTTTCTTCGAACTCCAACAAATTACTCTACTTCCAATGCTAAAGGCATACCCCGACGCACTTTTAATATCATCAACACTTCCTCTAAGATCACAGTAAGTGTATCCAAAGAGTGTAATTAGAACATTTGCTTGATAAAAAAATTGTCATAATCAATTGTCCTCTTCACATATCTTAAAATTCTTTTAACAGTTTCCCAATGTTCTGAATATGGTGCTTCCATGAACCTACTTATTAAACTCACAGAAAACATGATATCAGGTCGTGTGGCTGTAAGATACATCAGATTTCACACTAAGCTCCTGAACATTGTGGTATTCACAAGCTTTTCTTCTCCCTATTTTCAGAGTTTTTGGCCCAAAATGCATGTAAGTGAAACAGAGTTTGCAAATTCCATCGTAAATCTTTTTAGAATCTCTCTAGCATACTGCTCTTGAGTAATAAAAATTCAATTTTCTGATTGGTGTACTTCAATACCCAAAAAATGATGTAATTTTTCCAAATCTGTCATATCAAATTCTTTCATCATCAAGTCTCTAAAATCATCTAACATAGCCAGATTATTTCCAGTGAAGACTATATCATTAACATAAAGACTCACTATAATAAAACTTCCACCCAAACCATTTTTGGTATAGAGAGTACATTCATGTGGATTTCTATGAAAATTATTTGTTTCAAAAAATGCATTGATTCTACTATATCAAGCCCTTGACGATTGTTTTAAACCGTATAAGACATTTTTTCAACTTATAAACCTTATGCTCTTCTCCTTCCTTCACAAAACTAGGTAGTTGTTCAACATAAATCTCTTCTTCGACAAAACCATTTAAAAATGCAGATTTAACATCCATTTGCAAGAGCATCCAGTTATTTTAAGTAGCTAGAGAAATTATAAGCCGAATAGTGTCAAGTCTAGAGATCGTGGTGAATACCTCATTTACAGTCTTCTCATTTTCCTTGCACATACCCCTTTGTTACAAGCATGGCTTTGTGTTTGTTGACTGAATTGTCAGGATTCAGTTTAATTTTGAATAGTCACTTTACTCCGATAGGCTTTTTGTTTGGTAGCAGATTTGTGAGCTCCCACGTATTGTCTTTCAATGGCATCAATTTCTTCCTTCATGGCCTTTCTCCATTTTTCTTCTTTTATTGCTGCATCAGTAAAATTGGATCACCTGCACAAAAAGGGAATAGCACCTTCTTCATGAGTAGGATTCGTAAACTCATAGATTTCTTGCAATCTTCTCATTTTTGTTCTTGGTGGCTCTTCATTAAATTCTTCTCCTTTAGAAGAACTTGGAGGTGAAAGGGATCCACAACTTGAAGAATTGTCACAGTTTTCATTTGAGGTTTTATCTCTTTCTTGAAAAATTACTGATTGCTTTCATTACTTTCAGCGGTTGCATTTTCATCGAACTTTACATCCCGACTTATCACAATTTTCTTCATTAATGGATTATATAATTTATAGCCTTTAGACCTTTCACTATATCCAACAAAAATGCATTTTTGAGCTTTATCATCCAATTTATTCTTTATAGCATCCGATATATGAGCAAAAGAAAGACTATCGAAGATCTTAAGATGTGAAACTGTTGGTTTAGAACTATTCAAGCTTTTTGAGGGTGACCTGTTGATCATATATAATGCACAAGCAACTGCATTTGCCCAAAGTTTTCGTGGTAGTTGCTTTCTTTTAAGCATGCATCTTGCCATTTCCATAATGGTTCGATTTTTTCTTGCACAAACTCCATTCTGTTGTGGCGAATACCGTACGGTTAGTTCATATCTTATTCCAAGATTTCTGCACAACGTTTCAAAGTCTCTTGAAAGATACTTGGTCCCATGATCAGTTCTTAATATCTTAATAGAAAATCCAGAAAACTTCTCAACTTCAGCTTTAAAATCTTTGAAAGCAATCATATTTTTCTTTAAGAAATTATGTGTGGACTTTTCTACTAAAGTCATCAATGAAAGAAATAAAAAATCTGCTACCTCCAAGAGATAAAACTAGAATTGGCACGAATGTATAAGTTGTAGTGGTTGTTTTTCATCGAACTTTACATCCCAACTTATCACAATTTTCTTCGTCAATGACTTATATAATTTATAGCCTTTAGACCTTTCACTATATCCAACAAAAATGCAATTCTGAGCTTTATCATCCAATTTATTCCTTATAGCATCCGGTATATGGGCAAAAGCAAGACTACTGAAGATCTTAAGATGTGAAACTGTTGGTTTAGAACCATACCAGGCTTGATGAGAAGTCATGTTATTCAAACTTTTTGAGGGTGACCTGTTGATCAAATATACTGCACAAACAATTGTCTCTGCCCAAAGTTCTCGTGGTAGTTGCTTTCTTTTAAGCATGCATCTTGCCAATTTCATAATGGTTTGATTTTTTCTTTCACGATCTCCATTCTACTGTGACGAATACCGTATGGTTAGTTCATGTCTTATTCCAAGATTTCAGCACAATTTTTCAAAGTCCTTTGAAAGATACTCAGTCCCACGATCAGTTCTTAATGTCTTAATAGAAAATTCAGAAAACTTCTCAACTTCAACTTTAAAGACTTTGAAAGCTTGAAAGCAATTAGATTTTTTTAAAGAAAATATGTTAAAACTTTTCTGCTAAAGTCATCAATAAAAGAGATAAAATATCTGCTACCTCCAAGAGATAAAATTGAAATTGGTCCGCACAAGTCTGAATGGATAAGTTGTAGTGGTTGTCTGGTCTTTCAATTTCCTGGTGAATCTGGAAAAGAGCTTTACTATCTTTTTCTCGCCTTTCATTCAAGGTACTTCTTTATGTTTGAGTCATTCTATCTTCTGTCTCCGACTCTTCAAAACCTTCATCAACAATATTTCAGAGCTTCATAGATTTCAGCAACACTTCCATAATGTGACTCCAATAGTCATAGTCTTCCCCATTGAAACGAGGAATAAAAGACACCAGATTACTTGAATTTTCCATGATTTTCCTTCCCAAGATGTTACTGATATTGTATACTAAATTTTGGTAATGTTTTCTAGCTCTGATACCAGTTTAAAGGCAAGAAAAGTTGGGGAGTATATTATTAGAAATACTCAATTTTATTACCTTAAAAATTTACTACAGATTACATTCTAATTTGTAGGACACAAGAGACTCTTCAACTTACTCAATCAGATATTGGAATACCTGTAGACACTAAAATGAAGTTTAGTAAATAATTATTGAATTCATGAGTTATCACTAATTTGGTT
>CAIGRB010169013.1:0-17973 GCA_903798255.1 Fraxinus quadrangulata | reverse complement strand
ATTATCCAAAAACTATGTAGGATTATATATTTTGTATTGATACGAGGTATTGGTGTGATGGCAAAGTTTTGTCTAGTTTAGTATATTTATAAGGGTGGGGGTGGGTGAGGTGGGGGGTGTTCTATACGACTCTTAATAGTATGGAATATTGGGATGGGAAAGATTCATACGAAAGGGTCTCTAAAATCAGTTGCTGACTTTTTGCTCCATGCTTGCTTAAAATATATTCAAATTACACCGTTCATTCATATATTACACACTCTTGATGATGCATGCTACAATGGGTACTAATTAATTGTTACATATGCAAGTTTTTCTACAATTCTAACTTGAAAATGCAAAAGATTGAATGACTCAATCCATTGATGATCAACACGGACGAAATTAGTGATGGATTTTGCTATGTAACGGAAATTTGGGTATCAAAGATGGAAAAATCTGTGTGTGAAGTTTATGTATCCCTTGTTTGGTAGATATTAAAATCTAGATTTTAAGTCGATAATTAATTTAACCACATATTTTAAGGGATCCACAATTTTTCAACGTCACATTTCATAAACTTTTATCAAAATCCACTAAAATTTTAATTTTAATCCTCACAAAACAAGGACATATTATGTAATTATCTATGACATGAGTTGTGAATTTTCTCAAATTTTTAAAGCATTTTACTAATTCTTTTATTAATAAACGAAGCTCAGGGAGACTGGAAATTGATTCCAATAGTTAGTACTTAGTCCATACTTGTTCTTATTTCAAAAGGTTAAAAAGTAGCTCTATTCCCCTATCTTTGAATCCTTTTGCACTTTTGTAGCCACTTTGGGGACAAAAGTGCAAAATGGGTCAAAGATAAAAATAACATGTGCAATTGCTACAATTGCGACTAAATCAAATATAATTTGAACGAGAACTATAGCTAAAGAGCCCAAATACAAGAATAACACGTGAATATACGTAATATATATACAACACGTTGCATTACATATAACTAGCTATGTTTGAATTTTTTCACGCGTCAAGTTTTGCATTTTTGTAATTGCAAATTATTAATCACAAGTGACCGATAAGTTAAATAAATTTGGCAAGTGTTAGTTTTCTATTAAATATCACGACGACAAAAAGTCGCATGTGACTAATAATCCTAGTTTATAATTTGCACATCAAGCCTTCCAGATTGATGATGCAAAGGTAGTGGCACTCAGGGATGGGCTTCTCTTTGCTAAGAAGGTTGAATGTGATTCTCTTCGCTTTGGTGGATGCACACAGTGGCTCTTGCTGCTATATTTTCGACGAAGGGAATATGATAACTCACTATTGCTTCTTATTTTTTTGTTATATCCCACTTTTTTGTCTCATCTTTAGTTAACAGCGAACTCTATTAATAAAAAAAAACCTTCCGTCAAACACTGTGTGGCTCTTTACATATACACACAAAAAAATAAAAAACAAACACATGCTATTGAATGAAAGGATGATAATAGGGGCTTGTTTGGCCCGAATTAAAATCTGATTTTAATCTAAGTCAAAGTCAAACAATCAATATCAACCACATCTTTCATGCCGTACATTTACCATACTTGCGTTTGTATTAAATGTATATCTAGATTAATTAATCTTGCCCATAAAGGTAATCACTTATGAAGATGCCCTAAAAGATTACACGTGTCACGTGCAGATTCGCTAACATTCTTGTAGTAAGGAATGTATGGGTAAGAGTATGTAAGAATGGGGTTTAGGATAAAGGCATTTTTGATATGTGTCCTTTTTGGGGTTAGTCTTATGTTTCATAATGAATGCCAAGACTTTGTTCCTTAATATAAATCTCTCCCTCTTACTTGCGTGCAAGCTAATGATTTCACCTCTAACTACGCGATCTTGAAGGTATAAAGAGGGTTGAACATTATTTGAATTGGCCCGATACAAGCTATTACTGGACCGGATTAGATGCGAGGCTTTCACGACATTTTAAATATAAAAAAAAACTTCATTCGATTTGAGAAACGATAAATAGGGTCAAAATTCACGACATTTTAAATAAGCGTGTTTTGGCTAAGCTTAAAAAAAAGGGGTAGAAGTGCTTTTTGAAGACTAAGCAAGATTTTAAAAAGGAGTTTCTGAATATAAATCTCAAAAAAAAAAAAAAATGTAATAAAGAATATTGAGCTCCTGTTTGATTTGGTGGAATTAAAATCAAATATTTAGTACATTTTGATAAAAGTTAACGAAATGTGTGATTGAAAAGTTAGTGGAATCTGAATTAAGACCACATTTGCTGCACTTAAAGAAGTTCTTTAAATTTTGCTTTTTTAAAAATACTCAAAGAGAGTTATGCTCATGTCTTTGAAAAAGGCTCCAAAACGGGGGGTCCTTACTCATAACAACATATCAGGAAAAAAGTGATTTTTAAGTTAAATTTTTATTTTGACCTTTTTAAGCCAATGCTATCCGACAGAGAGGGGATGACAGAGAGAATTATCGCATTTTTACTTAGAGCTGTGTGAAAATAAACAGTTACTACAAATGATGTTTCAAATTACTGCTTTATTTCTTGGAGTCGGGAGATGATGCAAACTTTCTTCCAATTATAACATTCTATCATATTCAGTTCGGAGTACCAAATTCCAAGTGTTATGTATTTTGAATTGCAAGATAATGAAATAAATAGAGGAGGAGTAATCCACTATAATCAATATCAATTCTCTTAATTGAAATCTAAACTCTCTAACTCTCATGATGTTGTTGAATATATGTATGTGAAAATACAATGTGGAATATATATATGAATCATTTTTTGGAGTTTCAGGAGAAGAAGAAGACATAAAATCCGAAAAAAAAAAAAGAATTAAAAACACCACGATGGTGCCTCTGCACCGTAGCGCCGGACGTTCTGTATAATTCAGGAAACCCACGTCGTGGCACCCCATGCCTGTGCAGCGATGCCTTGCTTCTTGTCCTTTTATACTCTAAGTTGTTTTCTTCATCTCAAAGTTCTTTTCCTAGCCAAACTCTAAATCTTTGATGAAATTTGATTTTCATTAATTACGACNCAGGAAACCCACGTCGTGGCACCCCATGCCTGTGCAGCGATGCCTTGCTTCTTGTCCTTTTATACTCTAAGTTGTTTTCTTCATCTCAAAGTTCTTTTCCTAGCCAAACTCTAAATCTTTGATGAAATTTGATTTTCATTAATTACGACTCTAAAAAAGAAAAAAAAGAAAAAACTCAAGCTCCTTAGATTTCTTTTATTTAACCAAACACCAAATTACATATAACTTGGAACACACCACAAACACCAAATATGATTTACCAAGGAAAGATGTCTCGCTCGTCTCGTCTTGTAGTGTCTTGTGCTGTATTATCAATACCAAACTACATATGTTTCCAATATTAAATAGTAATTAAGAAACGAAACGCCATAATTATTTTACGTATAACTAATAACAAAACAAAGAAGAATCTCTGTAACACATGAATGCTTACTTAGGTATGGCAATTCTTTTTTTTTTCTTTTTTTTTTTTAGCATATCTGTTATTTGCACTATATTACGAGTGTGCACGTAAATCTCAATTTTCTTCAAATATCTGACTGTTTCGAGTGTCGAATGACCTTCATTAGATCATCCAGCACCAACATTGCATAATGTGTCATGGTTTGTAAACCCGTCTGTCTACTAAAGTCACAAAGCAATACTTTTAACAATTTTTGTGAAATTGGAATATATACAGATTTTGTTATCAGCACTATTCATTATAATAATAATAGTTTCTGTTATAATCAAATACAATAATTCTAGTGTTCAAACTTCAAAGAGCCAACATCTACGTACCGTAATGAGTTAAAATATTGTGCAATCATACCAATTTGCCCGGCAAACTGCAAACTAAGCCTTTTTTAATTTATAATCTGGTTTATTGAAATTATAATTAATTTTTAATCAAGTATAATTGATTGTGCATCTTTTTATCAGCTATAAATATCAGTGCTTTAATGGATTCAAGAAAAAAGTATCCTAATATCCATCACAACATAAAAAAAATGGCAGTATCAACTAAGTTGGTCAAATTCGGCATTGTTCTCATGGTCATCATCTTAGGGATGTGGGCTACTCAAACCACGGCGCGCATAATACCTGAGTCTTCCATGCTAGAGAAACACGAGCAGTGGATGGCGCGCTTTGGACGTGTTTACAAAGACAATGTTGAGAAAGAAAAGCGTTTCAAGATATTCAAGGACAATATTGAGTTCATTGAAGATTCCAATAAAGCCAGGAATCGGCCTTATAAGCTTGGGATCAATGCGTTTGCTGATCTAACAAATGAAGAGTTCAGGGCAGCACGGAATGGATTAAAGATGCCCTCAATGAAGAAATCATCTGAATTTACACCATTCAAGTATGAAAATGTGACTGCAGTGCCTTCTAGCATTGACTGGAGGAAGAAAGGGGCTGTCACCCCAGTAAAGGATCAAGGACAATGTGGTAATTGACCTAATTCAGCTTTTTTGTTTTTGCAATAGATCGTTTTGTGTAAATGCTTAAGTTGTTAGATGAACAATGAGCACTTAATCATATCTGATCTTCACTATTTCCCTCGTGTGTTCATCAAATTTGTTAGTGACCGAAAACTTGACAGGCTGGAAGTTCTAGGAATTTTCAACAAGTTAATTTTTTATAGAAAACTTCGACATATAGGGATTCCATTGCATTTTCAACATGCCCCCTCACGACGAATATTGATTTATGTTTTGTCTTCAACAGGAAGTTGCTGGGCATTTTCAGCTATTGGAGCAACAGAAGGTATTAATCAAATAAGAACAAAGAAGTTAATCTCACTGTCAGAACAAGAAATAGTAGATTGTGACAAAACAAGTGAAGATCAAGGTTGTGAGGGTGGATACATGGAGGATGCTTTTGAATTTATTGTGAAAAACAAAGGAATTGCCACTGAATCCATATACCCTTATGAGGCTACAGATGGAACTTGCAACAAAAACAAAGAATCATCCCATGCAGCCAAGATTATAGGGTATGAAAAAGTGCCTGCTAACAGTGAAAAGGCATTGCTCAAGGCTGTGGCTAATCAACCCGTGTCAGTTTCCATCGATGCCAGTGGAATGGACTTTCAGTTTTACTCTAGTGGCGTTTTCACCGGCGAGTGTGGGACCGACCTCGATCACGGTGTGACGGCCGTAGGGTACGGGACGGCTAGTGATGGTACAAAGTATTGGTTGGTTAAGAATTCTTGGGGAACCAGCTGGGGAGAGGAGGGGTATATAATGATGCAAAGAGATATTGGTGCTAAACAAGGGCTTTGTGGTATTGCAATGGATTCTTCATATCCAACTGCTTAGAATTGTGTGTGTACTGTGTGTAATTTTCTTTGCATGAACCTGTAAAATATGTTGTAATTCAAAGTAAATCTGCAGTTACTTCTGTACAAAATTTCATTAATGGAACTGCTAATGTCTTGTTTATACTAATTCATGATAAATTTGCACATATAAATAGGATTGAAAATTTACAAATAAGTCCAGTTCTTGTAAGAATATGGATACAAGATCAAAAATTTTGTTACATTAGCCTAATTTACCACTAGTAGACTTAGGAGAACAACTCGAGTTTCTATATTACTAGACAACAAAAGGATGAGGAAACATAAGATATCTCTACAAATATCTATGCATTATTCAGACAAAGGCCTACAGCACAAGACATCAAAAAATTTAGGGGTACCTTTGGAGGTTGTTGCAGGGCAATAGATGGATATCCACTGTGACTACTGCGTCTTAAAATAGTATTGTCCAATTCATCTTACTATATGACAGAAAAATTAAATATATTTGTTGAGCAATTTTCAGAGACCGAGGGTACATTATCTGAAAACAGGAGATATATGGATAGTATACTTCCCAAGACAGAGTTGTTGGGTAAAAAGGTGTCCATGAATTTCTGAAATGAATGTGGTGGCATGGAGAGTGATGATTGGTTGGTACTCGATAGTTCGGGTGGTTAATGAGGCGCCGGGATTGTTTAGGGAGATGCAAAGGGCAGGGGTCGTGATGGATGAGGTGATGATGTGTGTGATTTCCACATTCACTATGAGTGGGGCGTAGGATTTAGGAAGGTGGGTGCATGCATATATTGATAAGAAGATAAAGAATGATCTTGCGATTATTGGTGGCTTATTAATATACCGAGACACGATTTATCACATATATCGTGAGGGAAATTAGGTTGCTGACTCACTTCAATGTAGGTTGGGAACAGCGCAATTACTAGGAGTTTAGATTCCTACACCCTCCTCGTCGATTACCTGTTCTAGTTCTCTATTACACGTTCTAATTCAAATTGCCAGACATAGTATCTAGTGCGAGAGGTTTCTAGTCTACTTTTGCTACTTTTTTGTTGGGAGGTACTACCTCCTCATTTACTATTTGCTTTAAATTTGCTTCTTTTTTGGAGGTCAAGTTTACGCCTTCCTTTCATGTATTCTTAAAAGTTCTATATATCTTATGGTTGGGACGTCTAAACATTCTATCAAACTTCTATAGTAGAGCCTTGAAATACACTGAAGATATGCCTTAAAAGTGTGGGTGCATTAAGAAGGCTAAGGAATCTTTGAAGCAATGCCAATTAAGGATACCAAGGCTTTGAGTTCCATGATTGTTAGACAATCCATAGGCTAGCGGACGCGGCTTTGGAGACTCGTAAATATGAAAAGAAGCCGAAGTAAAAAAGAATGTTAGCAAATGTTTGTAGCACCAGTTGATACCAATGAAACATTGTGTCGATCAAGAATAAATTGACTCATTCGTACATTACCCTTGCATTGAATCTTTTATTATGTTTCTTTCAACTATGACAGAGGCTTTCCTGAATGTGTGCGAGTTGAGCTTTCGTTAATATTTTTTTTATTTAACATATTATTGGAAAAATAATATTTATTTTTCTAATTTTAAATTATCTTGCTTTTGAAAAAATAAAATAAAAAATAAACTATCTATTTTACCGGCCTAATTTCAATGTCCAATTATCTTAATTAACCAATTACCATACAAGAAGACAATAAGTACCCTAAAATCCAAATGATTAAAGAGAAGAGTGAAAAGCTCACCACATATCCCTTTTCGTCATTTCCCCAATCCCCACCCTTTAATCCACGAAAATCAATCAAATAGAGAAGAGAAGAAACTTTACGTTTAGTCTTTATTGTTTGCTCTACAATATTACAATCTACATCGTAACATCGTCATTTTATTGGTGTCGATTGTCCACTTGTTAACTGTTATTTCGTGATTTTGAGTTTTACTTGTATTTTTCTTATTAATGATATATAAATATTTAAATGTCATATTTTTGCAGTAAAATAATATTATTAGAATATTTTTTTCTTAATATATTTATTAATTGTATGAAATGGTCACCATTTTAAAATGTCACACATGGTACCCGAATTCTCAAGGTTGCCCCTGAGCTATGATATGTGTTTGGATTAACTTTAGTTTTGAATTCCTTTTCAAGTTGAGAAAGGCGTGTAACATTAGTCGGTGTGCTATTGGCTGTCCAACATAGCTAGTTTTTGATGGGAGACTCTATTAGCATGCTTGAGTCTAGGATTGAACCATCTATGGAGCATTATGGCTGCATGGTAGGTCTATTTGCTTCCGTGCAGGCCTAATTGAAGAGGCTTATAGGTTTGTCAAAAGCATGCTAGTTATGCCAAACCAGCAATTTGGCAAACACTGCGTACGAGTTGCAAGAAGAACAAGATTTTAGATCAAGTTGAAATCTTTGCACAAAAGGTTTCTTGAATCAGAACCCCTCAATGGTATGCATGAGCATCAACATCAGATTGGGTGAAAACGAGCCATGTTAGGAAGTAGATGTAAAGATAAGAATAAAGGCTGTAACGAGACGAAGCTATATTGAAATAGACAGTTTTCTACACGAGCTTGTAACAGGAGCCAAGCAAGAACTTTCACATTGTTGAATAACTCGACTCAATACCTCTTCATTGGAAGTCAAGTTACATTTTTGACATGGTACTATTCATTCAACTGGATTTTCACATTACTCAACCACATTTTGTCATCAAATGCTCGAAAAACGGAAAGTAAAGGAAAAATAACAAAAAAAAAAAAAGGTATGAACAATGTTATGCCTGAAATGATAGCGAAAGTTGCTTTGTTATTGGAAACATTAACTGTTACACATAATTCACTCATTTTTCCACCACTTGTTCTGTTAAAATGACATGGATAAAAACACCTCTAAATTTTAACTAAACTTAGACTTGAATTTCAATGGGCCATTTGAACATTTCCTCATCTGGAACAGGGATTGTCATAGTTACCAATCCGGTTGAAGCTTCGTAGTTAAACTGGGTATATATATTGGCCACCGTGCATTTCAATGGGCGCTGAGAACAGTAAAACCCGAAGATGCCAGCTCCCCTGACCTTGAGAACTATAGTAGCCGCTGGTGACCTGTCCTCGCTTAATGGCTCGGAGGCAACATTGCCATCAAATTGCTCGGGTTTCATCTGAGACACTACATGGAATTCACTATGCTCTACAGCACCACTAGAGTTGAACATGTTGAGCAGACCAATTGGGGCAAATGAAATGTTTGCTGCAATATCCTGTGTGAGGCAATAGATTCATTAGGTCTATTCATCCACTGATTAACAAGATGCAATGTGATCAGAGTTATGTTGTATAGAAACTCACCATCACGGGACAGAAGTGGTAGAGTTCATACTCAAGAACTTTAAGCGTCACAGGCAGTGAAGCACCTTTTGGTAACCGAACTACCTCGCCTGATCTATATGCATACACTACTGCATCTCCGTTCCAGTCTGGTCCAGCAATTTGAGCTATGGTGTCTACATCTGTGGCTTTAACAGAACCGGTCAGAGTGCCTGGAGAGGTATCGTGAATGCGTGTCTTCTTTTCAACCTTGCACCAACCAGCACCTTGGCAATTGAAGATACCAACCACACCCGAACATTTATTCACATTCCAAATTTTAAGCAAGCTGCATTATAAATTTATAATAAAGCATTGAGGTGTGTGATTTTTACCAGAATAAAATGGAAGTAAATTTTATCATCTATTTAGAAGCTCAAAGATAAGGCTAAAAAGAAGTTGCAAACCTGGCCCCATCTCTAGCCGGATCAGCAAAGAGACAGTCAACTGTTGGTCGTCCTGGCAATTGTGCACGGAGAACTGATCCATCAGGAAGCACCAGTTTTTTCAAAAGCTCGAAGTTGTGGTTACCAGGCTTGTCACTGAGTTGCATGTGAAGAATAAGATTTCATGATATTACCTTTTTGTCGAAGGAATTACAATGGCTAATAAAGTCGGAATATAATAATACCTGACATAAATTGCACATCCTCCAACAGCTCTAGCAGCAGCGTGATAGTCAGCAGCTGGGTGCAAGCTCTGTAAATGTTTTTCACCAGTCAAGAATCTCGTGTATATACTTCATAGACTTCTAATCAATGTCCAAGGGGAAAAGAGGTCGAATATACTTCCCTAATTAATGTTGGAAATACTTACGTGGAACATATCCCAATCAGGTTGCATGAATTCTCCCAAGAATAGCGTGTTGTAAGCCACAGAAGAAATGTGGATGGTGTGAGAGGCAGGATCACGAGGCCAAAAATCATCAGAAGCTCTAACGATAGCAGTCTGTTTGGCACTGTAGATCCCATCGGTATTATGACACATGCACGAAATGCATCCATTGTCTGGAAAATTCCTTGCTACGGAGGCCTCAAGTGCCTGGTGGTAGCTTCGTGTAAGAGAAACTCGACCACCATGGCCAGCACCGAGAGTTTCGATGATGTTCTGCACATCAACTTTGACTCCATCTACCCCACACGAAGCCAGATAGGCATGAAGCTCATTGTAGAAATTGAAGACCTTCTTTGGGTGCACCAGACCTAAGCCATGAACCGCAAGACTGTCCATAACAATGTCAGGTTGGTTTCCTAGTACACCTGGAGACGAGACGGGGTATGCCAAGGCAGAGTCATAGTGTTCCATTCCAGGACCAGCAGGATGCACTCCGCCCCAGTAACCTGCTAAAGCATGCCATACATAAACATTCCTGCAGCCAAAAGGAGTAACAATAAAAGAAAATATTAGTAAATAACATGTCAATATGCACCAACTAATATTTCCAATCTAGGCCCAAAAGTTACATGTAAACGGAACTCCATGGGAAATCAAAATTGGATATCAACTTTTTAAGTAAAACAATTTTGAACAAGTGAAAATGGTTTATTAAGCTACTAGGCAACTTACTTAACATTGTGATGTTTCTTTGCTTCTTCAACGACGTGCTTCAGGCCTGACCCCTGGTCGCCGAGTTTTCCATTCTTCTGGAATTTTTCATTTTCTTTTATTCCTGTGAGTCTGTTGGCAAACCTGCAAATTAAACATAGTAGCACAATTAACAATATGTCAAGAAATCATGAGTGCTGAATAAAAGTTAACAGTAAATTAATCGAGAACTAGATTTCTAACTGAGCTCCTTCTTGAACAACATAGCTGGGGTCTTCCTTGGCCTCACTACCAATCTGTTGCCAGCCGTCATCTATGATCAAGAAACGTGGTGGTGTTCCCCCCTCAGATAAGCTGCCATCAAACTAGCAAATTAAATCCCCATTTATCATATGACTTTCTTCTTTTCTTTAATGTTTAGGACAAGCCGACAAGGAGATAACAGGATCGACAAGTTTTACCTCTTAAGGCCTTCATCAACACCCTCGGCGGTCACATCAGTGTAGAAAGCATCCCATGTGCACCATCCAAACCAGTCAAGAATAGAGGGCAACTATAATCAAGCACCGAAAAAAAACAAAAAACCAAAAATGCAGTAAATAGAAGTTAGAACCCTTCATCTTGATCACAGTCAAAACAAT
The DNA here is from genome assembly GCA_903798255.1 of Fraxinus quadrangulata. NCBI lineage: Eukaryota > Viridiplantae > Streptophyta > Magnoliopsida > Lamiales > Oleaceae > Fraxinus > Fraxinus quadrangulata. The sequence goes on along the minus strand of CAIGRB010169013.1, from coordinate 7,041 downwards.
TTTAAATGACCAAATTGAAGAAGAGAATTTCACCTTTTTCTTCTCTCGGTGATGAAAAGTTTGCATGTGTTTTTCAACAGCTCTGTTTCACACAAAAAGGAAGGCCATGTATCAATGAACAATGCAATGCAAGACATCAATATGCAAGTACTTCAAAAGATATGATAGCTGAACACTTGAGCTATAAAGTCTACAACAGATATCATGTTCTTTTCAAGAAAACCTTAAATCCATGCACAATTTTCTTTTTCCTACTATGTGGGGAGGGTATGAGACTTACTTCACAGCCTGATTGATGACTTCAAAAGCATTTGTCCCAGCATGCATATAAACAAGATTAAGTCCTTGGTTGGTTACAACAGCAATATCTCCTGCAATAAAATCACACCACAAAGAAAACAAGCTCGTGTCGGTTTTTTGAAGTCATTCCTTTGTAATTTTCTTCCCCAAAATTCAATAAACTCCATTGATTCATGCATTTGATGACAAGTGAGTAATGGATTTCTTCGGTACAGTGGAGTTCACTGTATAACAACTCCACTCCACCATACAGGACTCTTGATCTCCTTTTTTATGCCGAATGGATGGATTGGCTTAACGGTGGATATTGCCTAATGTATGGCAAATTAACGAAGCATGTGGCCTATGGGGCTACACCACATGTCAATGCATGTAGCGTACACCAAATACTTTCTGATGCCATGAGCTACTCACCACTCTCAAGGCAGATCTCCAGCTCATTCTTCTCATTGCCTTGAAGAACAGCACGGAATTGGCCTTCAAGGAGTGGCAGGAAGACAGTATAAATGGTTGGGGCATCTTCACGTTCGCCTTCAGTAGTGTCTTTGCTCTCCACAAGCATGAATTGGGTCTCCAAAGGAATGTCCTTCCCACATGTTCCCATTCTCTGAGTCATCCACCACAGCTTGAAACGGAATAAACTCAAGAAGCGAACACCCCTGTTACAGAATTAAATTAGAATATCTGCACTATCATTTTTCAAAATGCACATTAATTTTTGTTAATGTTCTTGATTATGTTCAAGAAAGTAAATAGCAGTTTATGTTGCCCTATGAAATGTTAATATGCATCAGTGTGGATAGAAAATCAGTAATGTACAAACTCCCATTTGTTCTTGAAAATTTGAATGCTCACGCAACAGCAGCATATAATTCCTAAAACACAAGGCACAAATTTGGAACTAATGTTTACTAGTAGTACGATTTGCACTAACGACATAATAGATTTTTTTTTAGTAGCTATGAGTGATCATAATGCAAGATTTATTTACAGCACTGGGTTGTTGCAAAGGGGGAATGGTCAATGGAGGTCAGGAAATACACAATACTACTTTAACAGATCAAATAGAGTAAAAGTCTCTAAGTTGAGTCGAACAAAGAAGATGGATAATACTGCCCCCACTCCCGGGAATACATTAATTGCTCTATTTGCCACCCACCACTTATGAAACTCGAGTTCAGAGGGATAATTCTGTACCATGACTTTTCTCCAAAAAGATGATAATAAAAATAGAAGGGAGTAGGTTCAAACAAATAGTCATGTCCAAATAAGAATACCCTACATCTCATGGATAGATTACATCCTTAACGTTCTCCCTGCTTAGATCTTGTTCCTAGTAAGGATCACACCCTTCTGTACTCATATTTGTTGTGCAGGAGTTGAATTATTTGTTGATCACATGAAAGTAGCCTTATCTTTAAAAGGCACCACTTAACACACAAAGTATATTAGGAGCAGTTCTAAATAAATTGTAAGATCAACGAGTACTACAGAAAAATGTTACCGATTAATTTTACTGAATCCTGTAACTGGTATTTTGAAGAGTTAAATAGGGGATTTCACTTCATATAACCATGCAACAAATTATTTCAGATAATTATCTCAGAGATCAATAAAATGGCTCAGTGCTTACTCTAAGACACCAACAGGGAAAACGTGCAGGCTTTTGCTATTTGAAGCTGTAGCACCAATGAATGCACCAGTAACAAGCCCCCCGCCTGATCCTGGGGTCAGCACAATGTTGTCAGGCACTCCTGTGAGTATGGTCTTCCCTTGAACCACAAGATTCCCATCATTGACAGAGATTTTAGGTGTAACCGTCATATTTGCACACTCAGCTACTGCCTGGCAAGTAACTAAAACCCCAAACAAAACAATAAGCAAAACAAACAGCAAGCGTACTAAGATCTAAATAAGAACCAAGATCAGATCATAATTAAAACCTAAAATTAATTTCAATAACAAAGATCTAAATAATAATAAAAAAAGACCAATTGCTTCTAATTATAGAAAATAAAATCCTTCCCATCATAGATACATCGATAAAATCATAGACGGGCGGACATGTGAAATCATAATAGCACGAGATTCCATAAATATGGTATACAAGAATTAACACAGAGAATACATAAGTTACCAGCTTATTCATCCTCAGCCTACAATTTGTGCTGATTGGTTCTCCAAATAGCATCAGCTCACATATGGATCTAATATGCATTGTTTTGAGAAAGCACCCAGAAATTTAAGCAAATTATCATTAACAATGTGCATGGAAAAGTTCTTTAAGATTTGTTACTGTATATACCTCACCCAAATTTCCTGTTCCAAGAAAACAGGTCTAAAATCAAAATCATAGAAGTTGGTCCCTTAATCCCTTTAAGATGCGTAATTTAGGTTCATGATGATGACAGAATCTGGAACCAGATAATTATTTAAATCTTAATACATCTCCAAATTTTAAGTTTAAGGAAAATTCATATTACACACGCCATATGAGAAAGTGTATTATGGTATCAACAATATAAACATCATCACTGGACCACTACACCAATCAATATAAGATCTGCTTTAGATCTAACTCTTGAACTTTTGCTGAAGCTTTAAGAAACATCTTTCTCTTTATTTCCTTTTCTTTTGCAAGTTTTTCTTTTCAAGAAAATCAAAATGAAAATACAGATTTTGGCGAAAGCGACAAAAGGGAGACATATTTTCCAAGTCTCCCATAGAAGTTGAGAACGAAAAGGTTCAGAAATGACTAGATTCATGAAAGCGATCGTACACAGTTACTAAAATCAGAACAAAATTACTCTAAATATTTTTTTATTTCTAAATATTATATATTACTGCTATTAACAAAATAAATAAAAATATTTTAGTTCCAGATATTCAATACGACGTCGCTAACTCTTAGGTCCAAGTGAAGAAAGTTGCCATCGGTGACCAAGGGCGTAAATTTCAAGAAAACTCAAGGGTATAATAGTAAATGACCAGAAGAATTCAAGACGAAGAAGATCCACCGTCAGAAACTCGAGGGAAGTACAGAATGGATGGCAGGTAATTAAATTTAAAGACATCCGAGGGTATAATCGCCAGAAAAAATCATTCCAACTGCTAAAATACCGAAATTAACACAATTCATGAACATATCTACGCTAAATGCCATCTAAAAGCTTCAGGAAAAAAACTAAGCAAGGATATTTGTTTAAGAAAAAAGCTCAATTTCTTTCGAATCACCTCCTGCGATTTTCAAATTCTTCAAAAAAAAAAAAAATGAGAGTAGGAGCTGAAGATCGCTTCGCAGGCGAAACAGAAGTTCGGCGTACGTTCAAATTCTTCCGAGAAAATAAAGCAGAAATTGAATTTCGGTACTTAGAAAAAACTAAAGCTTGACAACCAATCGTATTCATATAATTCTAGCAAAAATCACAGGAAAATAGTGCTCAGATGGTATCAAGGAAACCTGCAAATAGATTTCAAAATCAATAATTTTCCAAATTGAAAATTCCCTCACTGAGGCATTTCGATTATTCATAAACAGCTCCACCAGTAAATCCAAGTGTTTAACAAAATTTTGCAGAAAAAATATTTAAAAAAAAAAAACTCACCTTTAACCGCTTCAAAAAGTGGCCTTAAATCTGTCAAACCTCAACTAGCTCAACGTATACCTCAGCAGAAGTGCATTCACACAGGAAAGCAAGCTTCTTCAAAGAGAGAGAGAAAAATACGAGCTCAATATGCTCAACAATGATCACAGAACAAGTTCAAGACGAGTTTAAAGAGGAAACAAACTGGGATTTATATACTCAATTTGAGCTTAAACGTCGAACACTTTTCCTTCACAACGCCACTGAAATAGTGCCACGGTTATATAAGTATTCGATGTTTAATCTGTCTGAACATGGCTTTTTGTGTGAGAGTTCATTTATTTAATAATTCTCTTTGGAGCTGCAAAATTTAATTGGGCATTCTATGGAACTTAAGCAGCCAGGGTCAAATAAATGACACGGGAAAGTAATCTTTTATTTCGCTACTTGTCTTTAAGATTAACCCACTCGGCTGGAAAAGTCGAACTATGGCGGCACCCTCTGTCCATATGTATTGAAATTTAGAGACCGATCGACATGAGTCCAGTCCATAGTTGTGGATGATTTGAAAATCGAGTGACTCGAATCATTAGTTGTCTTATTTGACTAAGACATTATTGCATCAAACCATGTCATCAAGATAGCTAGTGACTACAGTCAACAAAAGTTCATGACGAAGGCATATCATCAAAATACATTATCCCTATTTGACAATCGTTATTTTTAAACTCTTTTTTCTATATACTCATTTTAAATCATACATTTCCATAATAAAATATTAATTTATAAACTTAAAATTTTTCGTTACTTTTTAACTACAAGTACTCCTAAAAATTATTATTCAAAATTTTGTTTTCCCAAAACAATGGTTTGAAACATGCTTGAACGGTATCTTTCGAGGTATATTTGTATATTGTATTTTGGTGAGAAGTTGATGAATTTTATTCGAAAAATAAAAATGTAATCAAAATATTCAACATTGTTAGTTTGAACCACGCGTCAAAATATTATCGGCTTGAACCATGTCATCGCTTGTATTGTGATGTCAATGGATTCAATTGTACTACATGTACATCATTTTTTACACTTTGTCACGTGACAATACATCATTTGACAAATTAGACTTTGAGTGTACATTTGGCATTTTTGCAATGCATTAACTGCAATATAAGAGGACAAAGAGGGCTTGGCTAAATTGATTCCAAAATTGATTGGATTTGTGGATAGGATTAAAATCCACACAATTTAGAGAGTGTTTGGTGGAGATTAAAATTAGATTTTTAGTGGATTGTGATTGAAATTTTTGAAATGTGTGGTTGAAAAGATGTAGGACCCATAAAAAATGTGGTTAATATTAATTGTTTAACTTTAATTTAGATTACAATCAGATTTTAATTTGGTCCAAACAGGTCCATGAGGTGTCATTAATCATTTTTTGTACTTCAATTTCTAAATGGAATTATTCTTTGCTAAAAATGGCTTTACACAACCAAGGCATCTTGTCTTTCCAAAAAGTAGACGTTAGATTAAAAAGTTTCTTATAACTGAATTTGTATTATCATTAATTTTAATTATTTACGTAAACGTCTTCTATCCCTTCTTGTATCAGAGTAAAAATTATTATGTGGTCGACTTTGAATTATTACGAGTCACCATTTTACTTGGAAAATAAATAGAGCACACAGGTGATAGTGGTATCGTTAGGGTGATTAAATAACAAGAACTCTTAACCAAATAAAGAAAAATAACAAAAAATCTAAAGACGAGTGGTTTGCGGAATGTCTATTCTCACCTAACATCGATTGACGAATGGACACTATAATATATTACCACCGTAGACATTAGATCAAAGTTGATGCTCATGTTACCACACTTAGCCCATGAAAATTCTCCATGTTTCACACTTGTTTTTGGATTAGAAATCCCATGTGGGGTGGAACTGTAAGTCTGTAATGTAGGCGGGTGAAATGAACTCTCTCTCTCTCTCTCTCTAACTCTACTTTAGAGAGTTTTATCTCATTCGCCTTGTCTTTACTCGGAGAAATCAGGACCAGGTGGGGTCCATCCACGTCAGATTCAACCAAGATCCTTGGCATATTCAAAACATATTGTCACCTACTATCATTCAAAACAGCCAAATATAGATTCCTTGCTACTAGAAGGGTTGTACTTAGTGTATATAAGGAGTATCAGAATAGTATCCATAATGGACACATAATACCCCTCTATTGAAGAGGGCGCGAACCCACCGACACCCCCTCTAATAGAGGGATACCATGTGTCTATTTTGAACATCATTATAGTGTCCATTATGTACGTCAAAAATAATCCCTACTAGAATTGAATAATGAAATCGTTAAGTCCTTGATTTTAATTTTCAATTTAAAAAATTAGGTACAAATTATTATTTTTTCAAAATCAGCTTATAATTATATTTAATTTAAAATCATATTATATGCACCCTACGAGCATCCATCCCCACTTTCTAAACATCTGCACGTGGGTTACAAATTACAACATCCAACCCACCCTACCCACTTACCCCCATCGTAAATATCTTCCATTATTCGGGCAATTTCTCTCTAATTGCAAGCAAATTGAATACAACTGCTGCTAAGAGAAAAAAACGATTCATTGAGGAACCGTCGAGCGTGCATGCCACTCACTGCTCCATCGGTGGAGAACTTGCTCCCTCGATCGACTCTCATCATCCCACCAGTTTCACGTTATCGTAACTCCTAAAAAATGGTCAATTGGTGATAAGTCTAAGCGAAAACCTTGATTCGTCCTTCCAATCGATGGCCCCACCGTCATCGTGGTATCCCACCGACCAACTTGCCTCCTCAAGTTTATTACTTTCATGGAAAAACATCATCAATTAGGCTATCGGAGTCACCTATGAATCATGCCATCAAATACCTCTTGTCTGACTCCAATACCATCTAATTTGGTCGGAAGTGCCATAAAAAAATCATTGGGTTACTGTTTGGTGATTGTGGATTGAGGTGGTGCATTGAAGGTGGAGGTTGTCATGGTGGTGGATTGTGGTGGCGGTGGTGGTGGGTTATAGATTTGCGACGACGATGACAACAAAGATTTGGGTGGTGGAGTTGGGTGGGGTGGGGGTGAAGAGTAATTTGTGATCAGTTAATTGGAT